>JALPSE010000049.1:0-19482 GCA_030558545.1 Bipolaris gigantea
GGGGTGCTGAATCAAAAGAGGGCTGGCAGTGTTTTTGTGACAGTGCGGCAGAAACGAGCAAGAGGGTGCAGGTGGGTGGTGCTTTTGATATTGCAGAGTGGCTGTGGGCCAAAAGAGTGTTTACTGCCTAGCTGACATGATTACAAGTGCCGTATCTATACTACAGAAGCCCTACCTACCCTCTCTTCCGCTTGAAACAAGCGAAAATTAAACATTACAACCGCCCTTGTCTTCCTCCAAACCCTCATGCCACCACCGCCGCCTCATCCTCCTCCTCCCCCCCCAATCTCAGCCTCAACATCCTCTCATGTTCCTCCGACTCCTGCATCTCAAACTGCGAAATAAGATCCATGGTACTCCGTCGCACACTAACCGTACTCTTCTTCTCACTCGCAGCGTCATCGCCGCCCCTCACGTTGCAACTCGCGTGGCTCGCTGGGCTCGGGTTCCGCGAGTGCTTTCCAGCATGACTCCATACCATGGAGGAGTGGAGAGACATGGGTCTGCTGTCGAACGACAGACGAGCAGGCGCACTGGAATCCGCCGTCGTGGTGTTTGCGCCGGTGCTGGGGCGGGGATAGTCGTTGATGCAGTTTTTGTAGTAGACGGACCAGCCGCGGGCGAGGTCGCGGAAGTCGTCGTGATGAGCATGGCCGCCTCGGAGCGAGAGTTCGCTGAGGTTGGGGGCAGATGAGTTGCGGCGGGGACGGAGCGTTGGCATAGTACTCCCAACAACGAGTTTGTCCTTGCCCCTGGCGGTGTTCATTGGTGTCTGGTTTGGGGTAACGAACTCCTCACCATCCTCCCCTACGCCACTATTGTTTTCTTCGGGCAAGCTGCCTGCCCACACCTCGGGTAACAGCTCAAGTTCAGGATGCTCGAGAATACCACCAGACGCAATCGAGCTGCGATGGCCGCGACCATGCCTCCTGAACTCGGTGCTCTGACTCTTGAACATCTTACTATAGTTCTTCATAAGTGCCCTACCAAACGTCATGGAGCTGCTTCTTGCCATGCGTATGCTGCCGAGTTTCTTCTTCTTCTTCTTTTCGCCGGCCAGGAGAGGAGTTGAGGGTCTCCGCTGCGTCGGATCGACCAAGTCCTCGTCATCATCGGCAGCTGTAGACCGTATCGCTGCTTCGAGTGCAAAGTCGCGGGGCTGGACATTATCTACCTTACCGGCAGATCTGGTTCGGTCCTCGCGGGTGTGAGAAGGATAGCGGCCCCATGCACCGACAACCTCCACATCATCGCCTTGTCGGTTGTAGGCATCCGCTACTTCTTTTCCTACCTCCGAATCGACCCCGCTCGCCAGAGCGCGACGCCGGAAGATCGCAGTCGATGGTCTGTCCCCATCATCATCACCGGGCGTAGGTGTGTTCAGTGTGGACAGACGTCTGCTTGAGTCCTCGGGCCTTATGGAAACCTCTGCGTCATCAACGCTGATTCGTCTGGTGGAAACACTCCCGCTGCGTTCCCTGAAAGGGCTGGAATGTACGGCAAGATCCTTGTTCTTGGGGAGAAACAAAGATGCTTTCTCTTCTTGATGAGCTTGTAGTGCACGATCCCAAACTTGGTTCGCGCCCTTGTTCTTGCCGAGGGCTTGCTGTTCCGCACGCAGACTTACCAGAGATTGCGATTGTCGGCGCTCTCGATCCGCAGGCACGTCTAGTGTATCAAAAGGGCCGTCCACGTCGGCAATTGGTTGTTCAGAGGAATGACTCGCCTCGCTTTGGCTCCGCAGGCTGAGTCGCTTGGGTTTCAAAAATCTGATTATCGAGGATGAATGCGTGAGCTTCTTTTTAGCAGCAGGCGGACTGAACTCTTCCCGAAATTTGGATACCTTGGTATCAGCGACACTATTATTACGTGCTGGAGGTGCTCTTGACGGAGTACATGGAGTTTCCGCTCTGTAGCTCTGTGAAACTTTCAGGTTCGTGAGACCAGGCTGCTGTTTTGGCTTTGGCGTCTCTTCGTTATCGGTTGGGAATGATGCCGAACGTCTAGCCCTGCGCAGATCCGAGGTGGAGATACTAAAGGGCAGGTTTTCAGTACCAGTCCGGGACAGGTTGACCATAGATCCGCCAAAGCTGCCAGGCGGGCTCTGTGGTCTACTTGAGTATATAGAAGATGCAAAATCCGGCCGAATGTTTGCATCGCTAGGAACGACATTTCCCCAGTCAGCTGGAATCTTGTAGCTTGCGATTCCAGAGCTCGATGTCTGCCGACGATGACGAGGCAGCTGTCGGCTCTGCTCTGAAAAGTAGTTTGAATCGACAGAGGGATTCTTATGCAACTTGTAAGGTGATGCAGGTGCCTCCGGAGCGCTTGCGAGCTTGTCCCACGAGAGCAAGGATCCCGAGCGTAGATGGTGGGAGATACGCATGCTTTGCAGATGAACCGAGTGATGCGAATCATCATCTGATTCTTCACACTGAGATCTCTCGGGACGGACAATTGTGGCAGAAGAAGATATCTCACGCAGAGTGCCTTGAATCGACATAGACGGTCTGGGGGTGGCTGTTGAGGTTGGCTGTTGAACGCGAATCTCTACCATGCGAGCTACGGAAGACGTGACCATATCATGTGTGCAGTTAGGGGTCACTGAGGAATCACTGTTCCGGCGTCGATGATGTACCTGGTTGTGCTCTGTGTTTCGACAGACATGCAAGGCGGTATCGAACGTTATAGGACTGCCGTCACGCGGAGGAACGGGAAAGTTTGATAACCGAAGACTCTCAGTCATGACTTCGGACCAGGGTATGCCAGTTGTACCGTTGTTCGAAAGACCTGGTAATCGTAATGGGGATATTGGCGGGGGCTTCGGCAAGCTCATCGACTCTACCGAGTACGAGCGCTTCAGCTTGCGTCTTCTCTCATCGAATGTGTCCGATTTCAGGTTGAGCATATTGGACGCTAGGTCGAATGTATTGGATAGCGAGACTGCTTGCGTGTCTGTGATATCATACGGGCGAAGGTCGTGCTCGGGCTCACTACCGGTGCAGCCCTTTGTGTACAACTCTGGTGTCGTTTTCCTGAGAAATGTGAGTATCGATTGAAAAACTAACAATCCTCTCCAAATCACCTTCCAGGTGAGGCAACCCAGTCGACGCTGTGAATACTGGGTCTTTTGTTGGGTGATCTTTTCCCAGCATTCCTGGCAACCTCATCCAGCACTTGGGCGTCCGAGTCGTAGCCTCCTTCGTGGGCTTTTTTGTTGCTCAGAAGATTATTGCGCAAGTCCTGTTTGATAATCTGGAGCTGTTGCTTTGGTTCCTTCTTCTGCAGCTTGATCACAGTGTCGGGTGTGGATTTAGAAGTGCTCTCGCTCGCATCAGAATGATGTGTTGGAGTAGAGGGCGCCTTTTTATTAAAGTCTTTGGAGAATTTCTTCTTGATCATAGAACGCATGCTTTTCACCTTGTGAAGTGAGCGCATGCTGTGGACTGATGGGCGACTGGAACGTGCGGGGCCTGCCTGCAGAGGTGTATCACGATCCTCATCGCAGTGGTGGGCGTGCTTAAAAACTTCTCTGAGCTCGTGGAGATCTCCAGAGCGGGCGCTCGTAAACTGTGAGTTTGGTGAGCTGTTCTGCTCGGGTAAAAGACGTTGTTTTGCAGGTGCAAGTTGGCTGAGGCGGACATTGGGCAGCTCGGGTGAGTTTGATCGTTCGCCCTCTTCTGTTATGCAGCACAGCTTGGATGCCATGGTGTGCATGTGAGAGGATGAGCAGATGGATTAGCCAAAGAGGTTTGCTGTTTGTTGACAGGCAGGGCCCTCTTCCACGTGGAGTGCCTGCCCATGTTTTGGGCGAGGAACGCTGGAGGGCAACGACACAATAGAAGCAGCAGCAATTGCGACGATTCAATGACTGACAACTTCCCAAAACCAGGAGGAAGAGGCACTCTTACAAATGGGCAATATCTATTGCATGCTGAAAAAATATCGGAGACGTTGGGTGATTGAGTATTCACCTCATCATCTTCTTTCCACTTGCATCCTCACTGTATAGCTCCTGATCTTTGATCCAAGCCGCCACGCTCTCAGTGCACAGCTCCGATACAATATCCCATCTTCCTTGTTTGGCGGCATTCCTCACGCGCGTTGAGCTGATCCCAACACCTTCTTCAGCCTCGACCATTTCGATGTTGTTGCTCCATGTAGACTGGAAGCCTGCTGCTTCTTGTTTTCCATGTTTCAGGTCTTGCAGGTACCTGGCTTGCTCCTGAGTTGAGCCAAACTCACGCGACGACTCGTCGTTCGCATCGGCTGGTCGTTGAGTCACACGCAGCTTGTGACCGGCAGCGAAGAAGGGCTCAAGGGCCGACAGCGGCGGATTGTGCTCGGGATAGTACTTTGGGTTGCAGAAACGGATCAGGGTGTCATAGCCGACCAGATGTACGTGCCTCGGATTCGAAACGTAGAAGGGTGGCGTGGCTTGGGCGATGGCTGCCGACTTGTCACTGTAGTAGGGCTCTTTGGTAAGACCAATGTCTATTGACAGATTGGCAAAATTAGCGTCCGAAGAGCATGTTCCCTTTTTGAGGCTCTGCGACAAGTCTTCAGCAAACGCCGTCATCAAGGCGATGCGCTGCACGAAGCTTGCGGGGCTGGGCGCTTTGTCTGCATTATGTGTGCTGAACAGGAGCAGCAGTCTATAGGGGCTCTGCTCCAATGTTGCCGGGTTTTTCAGAGCCGATGATGCGAGAGTGAAATGCGCAAGGGACGGCGGGTTGAAGGAAGAGTCGAGGATGTAGAGGGTCTGTGGCTGCGTCGGTGTGTCGTTTACTGTGCGCACAACACGAAACTTGGCGGGCGACGAAGTAAACGAGTGCAGCGCAGATTCGAAGTCAGGCAGCAGAGACCTGAGTGAAGCTATGCGCGAAGCCATATCAGCCATTGCTGCTTGTTGTGAAGCTCAATGCGTGGTGGGGTAAGTAACGGTCTTCTTGCTCTGTACGCCATACGCGTACACACACACAGTACGTACCCTTGCCGAGTAAATGGCGAGGACATGTCGCCTTCCAATGCAGGGCTGGGTGCATTGGAAAGAGCCAATATACACACGCAGAGAGATGTACATATACACATTACAATAAAATTCCCGGAATTTATTTCCGCACAAATACACACACGTAGCATGCAGGGCGTCCTTGTATATGAATACCCTAGGCAAGGAAAAGATGCTCTTAAACGCTTTCTTTGCTCATGACGACCCGTCCATTGACAAGTCAGTCGAGCCAACTGCCCAATCATCAGCACCTATCATCATTCACAGCCTTCTCTCAAGGCACGAGATCTGGGGTACCCCTCAAGCGATACACCGACATGGTTGAGATCCCGTCGTAAAATACGCCATTGTCCATGACCAAAACACCTTGCGCTCAACCTCAACATCTCGTCTTGTTACTAAAAAAACACAAAGTGCATCAGAAAAAAAATCGTACAAGTTTGCACAAAGAGGCCAGTTAAAACATGTCAAGAAGAAGAAAAGAACAAGACGAAGAGTGGGCGAGAAGCAAGCGACTAATTGTTTCCCTGGCTGAGCGGACTAAGAGCACTAGCCTTGGCCGCACTTTTCAAGCTTTGCTGCCCTGACAAAGATGCCTGGCTGGCCTTTTGCCGAATCTTTATCGACTTGATCGAACTGGACGGAGATGGTCTGGGCGATATCCTACGACTGCTGCTGCTGCTGCTGCTGTTCATTTGCTCAAATCGTCCAGCGATTTCCTTGACACGACTGGGGGAACCTCCACTCCTTGATGACTCATTCGCCTGGCTGTCGCTGTCTTGAGGGACCGACAAGAGGCTGCTGCCGTCTATATCGGCGTTGACAACACGCAGTTTGGATTTGGGCACCGTGAACATGATTTGAACCACTCGTCGCTCGACAGCGGCTTCAACGTCCCAATCAGCCTCGCTAGCAGGGGTACACGGCCGGTCTTCCTCAACAGAAATACCGAGGTGATCCGAGAGAATAGGGGAGCGTGGTGAAGGCATTTGATCGTCGTTGTCAAGGTTGACCAGCAGGTTGCCCCTTTCTCTCCATTCCTGGCGTTGGCGTTCACGCTCAGCTATGGCAATGTCTTCGGGCGTACCCCAGTCATCCCCAGCAGTACGGCGCCAGGCTGGATCCTGTTCGTCATCCAGCCAGTCTTTTTTCCCTCTCCTATTGCGCCAAAAGCTTGTATCTGAAGCTGCACGCTGGGGTGTTGCAGTGGCGGCTGGGAATAATTTCCGCATGTCCGCCCGACGTGGGTCAGTAGGTGAAGCTGGCTCGTCTCTGTAGGGTTCTTGATACGTCGCAGGAGCGATCATTGACCTTGTTCGTTCAGCGCTAGAGACTGATCTTGTCAATACCTTGCGGACACTGCCTAACCAGCTCATCCTTCGCACTCTGGACGTTGATCGGGGTACACCCGATGTGTCCAAGGCAAGAGATGTGGCTGGAGTAGCAGTACCCGTTCGGCTGTTGCTATGGTCTGTATCGTGGCACACATCTGATTTAGAGGAACCAGTATCTGGTCTCGGCCGCTCTAGGTTACCGCCAAGCAGTGCTTCGCCCTCAGTTTGCAGATGCGCAAACGACGACTGAATGGTCTGGAAAGATTCCGAGTCTGGCCGGCCATGACTCTGTTCGCTGTTGAAGGAGTGTGTCCGAAGTTCATCAGGAGAGTGTCGGCCAACTTCCTCTCTCCTCTTGGCCTTGTCGCTGGTAGGGCATGCATTTGTTGACGTGGAGGAGCAGGCAGTATTGTTCGGTGTGTTTCCAGAGCGCATCAATATATTGTCAAGAGGACCCTCGTGTGCAGAAGTCCAGGACATGATACTCCGCTCACTGAGGTTTGAGCTCGTGCGCTCGGAGTTTGATTTGTCCGGGGAAATTCTGCCAGCCGAGTTCAATTGAATCCGCCCAAGAGAATTACTTTTGGTGTGACTAGGCGATTCCTGAGTATTCGACGCTGATGCACCGTATCGCACATCTCTCTGCAAGTTGCCATGCCTCTGGCCAGCCACGGAGGAATCCAAAAGTGGAGCACTGTCGAGAACTGCAACGCCAAATTTTAGTCGCAGTCCAGCCATTTCAGGGGGCCTTGATAGGGGCGATCTATCTTGGGCTTGCTCCTCGTCCGTTTCCTCCTCAAGTTCATCAATTGGATGGATGCCACTCGGGCCGCGAGGCTTGTTGGCACCGTACGCAGGTCTTCCACCCATACCACGTCGCAGCCCGCGCGCGGGACTTGGAATCTCAACAAGCAAGCCAGTTCGCTCAACTTCGCCTCCGCTTCCTGCCTTCCATCCTTGGCCGCCCTGAGCTCCTTGGGGAAAATAGTAAGAACCGTTCTGATCAACGACATAGTCAGATGCGTCAAGTCGAACCCCATGTTCATTGCACCCTGGCACATAATCCTCCATATTGTATCTGTGGGTAGTATATGACAGGTCCTGAAGCTGTTTTTCCCGGGTTTGCCGGCGGTTCTTTGACCGTCTCCTGTAGCACATGTACAGGGCGACAACTCCGCATATGGCAACGAGACCGATGGCTATACCAACACCCAAGCCGGCTTTTTGTCCAGTGGTTGATAGGAATCCATTATCTGCAGACGAAGATGCAGGCGTCTTGACAGGAGGCGTGTAATCGGCGATCCAGGTATTCGAGGTAGTATTGAGGAAGAGCGATTGGGCGTTGACATTTGATGAATCTCTTCGTCGCTGGGCACCAGATGAGCGAATGGTATATCCTCCGGTAACCATCAGAACACCTCCAGGCAACATGGCAGCACCATGGCCATACAGGCCAGAACCAGTCGGCAGTCCGGCACCACTCGTAGAGGGCACAGTCCATTGCCATTCCCCGTCACCACCGTAGCCATCAGCAAGGCTAAGGACTACCAACTGGGGCTCGGCTGGTGTATTGATGTCTCCAACCCATCCACCGACGACGATGATGCTCTGACCATCTGCACTGAGTACAGCAGTGTGACCAGATCGAGGCTCGACTGCCGATGAAGCATCAGGCTGCTGGACAGGGATAAATGTCCAGCCTTGCTCTGGGAGTGAAAAAAGAGCAATCTGTGACATGTTGAGGAAAGCCGTACTAGTGTGCCCTCCAATGAGCAGAAAGTTTTGTTGCTGGATCTGTGTGCCATCTTTACGATCCGAAAATGTCGGGGACAGACCGGTAATGGTGAAGCCGGCTTCTGGCACGGGGGGACCGCGACTCGAGGAGATGTCCAGTTGGTAGTTGAAAGATTGGGTGATTGGGGCCGAAGGCTCGAGCGTGACGACCGAGTTGGAGTAGCTGGCTGCAGATTGCCATGACCCTGTTGAGTCGCTTGCATTGGGACACATGCCACCGAAAAAGTATGCCCCTGTGGTTTGGGCATCCCCTGGTACGATGGATGAAAAAGCCATTCCGGCGCTGAGAAAGTTTGCGCCCATGCTGTCAGCATGTGAATTGTTCGTAGCCGACACATTCTCCTGTTTCCATGTACCCTTCCCGCTGGCGTCGGCAGCATTGGGTGTATAAGTCCATAGCTGAGCTCCGTTGGCGCCTAGAGTGCAGTCGCCGGTGTATACGGTCAAGTTTCCACTACTGTCGAGGAGTGGTGTAAAAGGCCGCAAGGTGGTGTCATCGAGGAAGGGCAGAGCTGGGTAGAGGTGGTTATAGGGAAGGCTGGAAGCCGTGAGCGTGGCGGACAGGTCAATGCTGCTGAGTTGGAACTGATTTGATGACTGTGGCGAAGGATGGAAGATGTAGAGGCTACCGTTGGTCTGGAGGACGCGAGTTGGGTTGTAGGGCATGTGGTCGGCGGCGGCGGTAGGAGTGAGAAGCAGGGCCTCGTAGAACAGCACGAGCACGCAGCGTACCCGTGTCTTGCGGACCATGGTACGTTCACCTCGAGAGGCGAGGCGAATGTCCCATGAAGCAGACTGTGGCTACCGGTGCGAGAGCAGGGCACGGTGGAGTAGCGACAATGGGGGCTGGGAATCGAGGGTGGGTTCAGAGGAGCAGTAGTTCATGCACGCGGCCATCGAGGTGGCTGGCTGGCTTCCGCAAGGGGTCTATCAACATAGGCCCAGCCCTCCCAGCCCGCCGTGCGCTGACTTTGGACTAAGTAGCTAAGGCGCGTCATCTTCTGTGACAGCGGCCGTTTATCTGCCCAATCATTCGTGCGCGGCATCCCGAGGGCGACGGTGGCTGGGCGGCTTGGGTGGCTTAGGTTAGGTTGGTAAATAGGGTCGGGGCTGGTTGCGCAGGGCAACCGTCGTGCTGGCTTGCGTACATGCATGCGAAGACGGGAACAAGCTGCATGGGAGACATGACTGGTGACCGTAACAAGTTGCCGAGACCTAGACCGGCCACAGAAACTGCATGGGGGTGTTACGGACCATGAGTGTCTGGACACGTGATGGAGGATGGATGCATGGCGGAGGTACAGTACGCGACAACCATTGAGGAGGTTGGCCGAACCCCGGTCACAGCTTGCGCCCATCTCCCTCCCACGAAGTATGTAAATTATTGCGAAAAACAAACTCTACGCCCACGCTCTTAGGCATCCATAGCTCTTTCCGAAGCGAAACTCAAATTCCGCTTGCTTTTGTTCGTTTGCTTGTTCATCGAACCTCTCGCGCAGGTGCCAAAAAGGTAGTTGTGTTCCATCCGTAAGAGTTCAATGGTCACGTGCATAGAATACATAGTCTCGTCCGAACCGAAGCTAGCCCCAAGGATTCGTCTTCATTTTCACTCTAGTTGATATATCTTGCGCTTATTTGCGAAGTAACTCACAATCCTGTCACTAAACTACAAAAGAAGCTGGCGCAATCTCTAGTGTTTGTACCTTTGGCTTTGGTACGGGTAGAACCTACTCGCCGATCAAGCCCCCCCCCCTTTCCGGTGAAAACGCATGAAATAGAACCCAGAGCACTGTTGACTGTCGAACATCCTGCTGGCGTACGATCTCGTTTAGTTACGTTAATCGGTTACCATACTACCTTGGAAATGGAAGGGCATTTCGCCGCCACAAGAGTTGAAGTAGCACATGATGAGATAGCAAGCCTACATCAAGAAGTCAGCATAACGGAAACAAATCCTGATTGGTCTACAACGTGACGGCTCTCTAGAGGTATCCTCGTATAGTACTTTGAATGCGATATGGATGAAGTGTCGAGATTTCCTATCAAGCTTACGGTTATGGATAGTAGTAACAGCAAGCACTATAGCGTAGTACAGATGCAGAAGAACAACATGCGCTCATATCACGTTGTGCCAGGAGACACGTATCGTCTTATTCTTCACTGGCTATACTACATACACACATCCGTCCGTCCGGGTCAACCGACCCTGCGACACGTGTCGCAATCATTCCCAATAAAACAAACGCCAGAGCTAATTGTGCTGGACGCCCATGTCCGTCCGGTCCATACACAACCTGCTTTTCTTTTGCACCGCTCAACGACCCATGATGCAGGTTGAACTTTTTGGGTATCATAAAACTCATTACACACATTATACGAGAGCAAGTTGATATGCTACTCGACGTGGCCGCGTTGATGAAACACGGCCACAAAGGGATTGCCAAACGGCACAAGAAATTTAAGCCGCGTGCTTCTCGCGGTAGAACTTGGCAGCGTTGACCATGTTGACTAGCGCAGCCTTGGTCTCCTTCCACTGACGGGTCTTGAGACCGCAGTCAGGGTTGACCCAAAGCTGCTCGGGCTTGAGGTATGTGAGCATCTCAGACAGGCGGTCCTTGATTTCCTGCTCAGAGGGAACACGGGGCGTGTGGATGTCGTACACACCGGGGCCAATGTGGCGGGGGTACGCCTTGTCCTCAAACACCTTGAGGAGCTTGGCGTCACTCTTGCTGTTCTCAATGGACAGAACATCGGCGTCAAGAGCAGCAATGGCGTGGAAGAAGTCCTGGAACTCGGAGTAGCAGAAGTGCGAGTGGATCTGGGTAGAGTCCTGGACACCAGCGCACGCAAGCTTGAAAGAGTCAACGGCCCATGAGAGGTACTTCTCGCGCTCAGTACCAGCACGGAGGGGAAGTCCCTCACGGAGGGCGGGCTCGTCGACTTGGATGACGTAGATGCCAGCAGCCTCGAGGTCGAGAACCTCGTCGCGGAGAGCGAGAGCAAGCTGCTGAGCTTGCACAGACTGGTGGATGTCATCACGAGGGAATGACCATCGCAGGCAGGTAATAGGTCCAGTAAGCATGCCCTTCATTGGCTTCTTGGACACCGATGCGGCGTACTTGGACTCCTTGACAGTCATGGGAGCAGGGCGAGAGATGTCACCGACAATGATCGGAGGTCGGACGCAGCGGGATCCGTAAGACTGGACCCAGCCCTTGGTGGTGAAGACATAACCTTCAAGGCGCTCACCAAAGTACTGCACCATGTCGTTACGCTCGGGCTCACCGTGGACGTAGACGTCAAGGTCGAGCTCATCCTGGATCTTGACCGTCTCCTCAATCTCCTTTTCAATGAACTTTTCGTACTCGGCAGCGGTAATCTCACCCTTGGTGAACTTGTTACGCTGGATACGGATCTCCTTGGTCTGGGGGAAGGAGCCGATAGTGGTGGTGGGGAAGAGCGGGAGCTTGAGGTGGGTCTTCTGCTGGGCATATCGCTCAGGGAAGGGAGACTTGCGCTCGTGCTGCTCGGGGGTGACGCTAGCCTGGCGGTCCTTGACAGCCTTGTTGTTGGTGCGCTCCGATGAGGCGCGAGACTGCATCGACTTGGTGTTGGCCTCGAGAGCCTCACGGACGGAGGCGGGGCCCTCGTTGACAGCCTTGGCAATGACGACAACCTCGGACACCTTCTGGACGGCAAACGAGAACCAGTCCTTGACCTCCTCGGGCAGCTTCTTCTCACTATCGAGAGAGTGGGGAGTGTGGAGAAGAGAGCTGGACGTGGCGACAATGACACGGTCCTTGCCGAGCTTCTGGACAGCAGTCTCAACAAGCTCAATGGCGTTCTTGAAGTTGGTCTTCCAGATGTTGCGGCCGTCAACAACACCAGCAGAAAGGACCTGGTTGGGGCCAAGCTTGCTGATGACGCTCTCGAGCTGCTCAGGGTTCCTGACGAGGTCGATGTGGATGGCAGCAGCTCCCTGGAGGCTGGGGAAGACGTCGAGGTTGTGGACAACATCACCAAAGTAAGTGGCAATGACAGCCTTGGGCAGGTCGGCACCAACAAGCTTCTCGTAGGCAGGCTTGAAAGCGTCCTTGACCTTCTGGGGCAGATCGTAGACGAGGACAGGCTCGTCGATCTGGACGTGCTCGGCACCAGCCTCCTTCAGCTTCTTGAGGAGCTCAACATATACGGGCAGCAGCTTGTCGAGGAGGGAGATGGGGTCGACAGACTGGCCACGGTCAGCCTTGCCGAGGGTGAGGAAGGAGACGGGGCCGATGAGGACGGGGCGGGTGGTGATGCCAGCCTCCTTGGCCTCGAGGAACTCAACCACAGGCTTGGGGTTCTCGGCAAGCTTGAAGGTCTGGTTGTCCTGGAGGGTGGGCTTGACATAGTGGTAGTTGGAGTCGAACCACTTGACCATTTCCTGCAAGCATGTTAGCAATGGCCTGTCGACTGAGGGGCGGTCCACGTACCAGGGTGGGAACGTCGATGCCATCCTTTTGGTGGCCACGGCCCATGGCGAAGTACTCGTCGAGCTTGTGCAGCCCGTGCTTGGAGTAGCGCTCTGGGATAGCCTGGGATTGTCAGCAAAAGAAAGCAACAGCTAGGTGCGGGGCAGGAGAGGCCTACGTTGAAGAGCTGGATGTGGTCGAGGAGGTGGTCGTAGAAAGCAAAGTCGTTGCTGGGAATGATGTCGACGCCAGCGTCCTTCTGGATCTTCCAGTGCTCCAACCTCAGGCGCTTGCCCTCGTTGAGGAGGTCATCGCGGGAGAGCTTGCCAGCCCAGTAAGCCTCGTTGGCCTTCTTGAGCTCACGGTCGGCACCCATCCGGGGGAAGCCCAATACTGATGAGTGTACCATTTTGATGTATGTGTCCGAGATGGACGGTGTAAGGGAAGAAGGGGGGTGGAGTGGGTTGAGGGGATGAAGGGAGGGATGACAGGAAGAGAAAGAGCAGCAGATGGTGTGCTTTATGGTTTTTGCTGGCGTATGCTGGCACCGCGGGGTTACCGCTCATGGCGCGCCGATGCCCCTCACCGCCTTCGAGGATGGGTGTATCGCCAAACAACACCATCCGGGCCTCAACCAACACCCCACCCTTGGCCGGATTATGCAACAACACCGCTGCTGCGACTTGCGGCCAAGCGCACCACTCTGGCCCCTCTACAGCGAATCATGGCCCCGTAGCACGCTGCTCTGGCTGACACGGGTGCCATGTGTGCAAAACTCCGAGTGCTAGCGTCGCCGATGCTGTTGCACGCCATACTGAATCAACCCAGTTCGGTCCTACTCGGGCACTTTGGCAGTCGCCTAGAGTGGCAGAAAGAAAATACTGCGAGCTACTCTGCTGTTGATGCCTGGTCGTCCTGGTAGTAGTCAAGCTCTGCCCATGTGCTGTGCCATCGCACATCTCCTGCTGGCATGAATCAGCTCGCACCACCATGGCCTGCTGCCCCTCACCCCAGCGCCCCTCGCCCTCCTGGGCCTCTCGGAGCTCAGACCCTGGCGATCCCCCAACCACACAGCTCGACTTTTTCCTCCCTAGACCACACGGAACAACACCGCGCCATGCCCTACACTGCTCAATGCCCACCGCTTCTTGTGACTGTCGGACAGTGGCCGAGCAGAAAGCGCACCATGATGCGGCGGAACCACCGAGCACTTGACCTGTTGGGCCGTCTCCACGACCCCGCATCACCTATAAAACCCCGCCATAAATAGTCCGCATCACACCAACGCGACTATTACGACGCACAACCACACAGTCTACTAGGCCCAGCACTTCTGCAGTTAGCAAAATGGCCGAGAGACCAGCACACACGCGAACTGCCTCCACCAACCTTGGCACTTCCGGCCAGCGCATCCTCGAAGGAAGAAACGCCATTGTAACGGGAGCCTCAAGAGGTACGTGCTACTCCTCCTAGCGCTACTCCATTTCTCAGCCTCCCTAGGAATTGGCGTTGAAGTCGCCCGCAACCTCGCTTCCAAAGGCTGCAACGTCGTCATAAACTACACCTCCGACTCGTCTGCCCAAGTTGCCCAGGACCTTGCTTCCGAGCTGCAATCCGAGTATGGCGTCAAGGCCATCACCGTCCAGGCAAGCATGGGCTCAGAAAACGGCCCAAAGCACCTCGTAGAAGTCACCAAGAACAACTTCCAACACCCCAAGACGGGCAAGTTCCAGCTCGACATCATCATTAACAATGCCGGCGTCGCGGGCAACAACTACGTCGAAAACGTCGACTGCGAAGACTTTGCCAGACAGTTCAACGTCAACGTGCGAGGCCCACTGCTCCTAGTGCAAGCCGCCGTCCCCTACCTGCCAAATGACCGGTCGGGTCGCATCGTCAACTTGTCATCTGTCAGTTCTTCGCTAGGATACAAGGGCCAGTCAATCTATGGCGGAACAAAAGCAGCCTTGGAAAGCATGACGCGAACTTGGGCCCGTGAACTGTCCGAGCGATGCACTGTCAACGCCATCAACCCCGGTCCAGTCGCGACTGACATGTACTGGAGTAATGATGAATCTTTCATTGCACTGAACAAGCCCTTCATTGAAACCACCCCGTTGGCGGCACCACGAAAGGGCATCGACCCAGAACGAATCTATGAAGCTTCCCAAGGTGCTGGAGGAAGACCAGGCTACAGTGAGGAGATTGCTGGTGTTGTTGGCATGCTCTGCTTACCTGATGCTGGATGGACAACCGGCAGCGTCATTTGCGCCAATGGCGGCATGAAATTCACCTACTAGATGGCAGAAGTCGTTCGCGTCTGCTGTTCCTTCTTGGCCTTTCCATGTCTCGCCTACACCTATATACATTAGAAAAACTTGCGCGAATCCGAGCTTGTCTCCAAGGCAATTCAACTCAACATTGTACTCTTCATCTCGGCTATACCAAAGGTGGACTGTTCGACGTGATCAACACTTTGCCATTATAATGGTCCATGTTTTGCACACTAAAAATTAGCACTAAGTTCAGAGCGCGTGTATACCACCAGTACTACTACGCCCCTGGCTGCTGCCGCCATCGTTAACTATTTCGCTGTTGACTGCGAAACTCTGGGTTTTCGTGATACCTGAAGGCGAAACGATACTGCGCTCGGACGATCCATCACCCTGCCATCCTGCGGCCGTTCGTTCATCACTGCCAACACTGATGCCATCATCTTCCATCTGATTGTACGCCCTGTTCAGGTGTTTCGAGCCTATCGTCTGAAGCTCGGAATGGGCACCATGCGAGCCGGTTGTATATCCTCGAGTTTGCTTACGGCTATTGAATGATGATTCACCAATCACATGTGGTGCGATATGGCGTAGAAACAGACGCATTGCCGGTAGACAGCCAGTTATGATGATAAGATTGGCTTCTATGAGACTAGTTTGAATTGTCAGCTGGATGCCTAAAACGCGAGGTTGACTTGGAAGCCTACGCACATCCATATCCCCGGCATGACAATGGCCCATGTTGGGTCGATAGTGGTGAGCATCGGTAACAAGAGGACGAGGCGTACTGCGCTGGTGATACAAGTCCTGTTGCATGTCAGTCCACCATCTCCTTGAGCAAGTGCAAATACCACTTACAGCGATCCAACACCGAAAATGCACAATAAGCCCGCTTTCTGCGCCCTTGGGATCTGTAGCTTAACAACCATGGGTATAGGCAAGACGAGCAGTAAAACATCTGTCACCATGTTCAACACGGCAGTTGCCATGTAGAGCGGTGTGCGATTGATGCAAGTCCCCTCTGTGATGGTAACGTCCCAATTTCTCTTGACAGGTGTACAGGCGAAGATGAGCGGAAAGAGGAGCGCAATGCTGTATGCGATGACTATGAACATTGCGCCATACACACAGATTCGGAACCAGCGCAGCGGCGATAATCGAAGGTATAGCAACAGAAGAGACAGCTTTGCGCTCGCTAGAAAGGGGCAGTAGATGATGCTAGCAACGTTGATCAGCTGCATGAGATTCAGCTTAAATGAGGTATTTTGTTGGCTTGGAAGCACTCACATTCAGACTGAAGTTGACGCGGTTCCCGCTCAGTTCCCAAATGTGAACACCGAGTGTTCCTACTCTATATTGCACTGGACGTCGGTCAGCCCATGCAAACGCCAGTACATTCTTGAAAACATACCGAGTATAATCACCTGGACTGCAACTGAGAGGAACTGTTCATGCGTTGGTCAACATACGATCTAGGCGCTTTGGCGATCATAATTCATAGACAGACTCACCCAAGCCACGATCAGAGCCACTGCATGATCTGTTAGCCACTTTCAACTACCATGACAACACCTACGGACAGCTTGAAAAGGTTACGAAATAACTCACCATCGTCTGGAGAAAAGCCTTTTGCAAATATCATCTTTGTGTAGATACGAACGGCCATGAATAAGGTAGCGATAATCATTCCAGCTGCTCCCACCCATAGATTTTCCGCCTCACCTGTCCTCTGGGGGTTGGAAAGATTGACGACATAGCCGGGTGGAGCTGGAAACAAGGGTTTGTTCATATCCATCGTGTATACGAAAGGAGCCTTAGAGACGTAGGGAAGTTCTTAACCAGCAAGATGTTCATATTCTGTGCAGCGAGTATTTACTCTTCGCTCTATAGAAAGAAATGCGGGCGGCCCCTTCTGCATTATCATTTCCCCTTGTGCAAAAAATGCCCGGCATATTGCAGGTCGGTTTAAGGGTCTCGGATGATCGCTGTAACCACCGAGACGGCGGGAAATTGGCCAATAGCCGCATGGATGAGAAGCGCCGAAGGAGCCGATCTGATTGGTGGATGGCACCGCGTGCTTGGATACCCACGCAACTGTGCCGCGCAGCGACATGGGTAGAGCGGCCTCATCGATGACCCTACCCCGACCTCCCAATCACACTGCAAGAACATTCTGTACAGTGTCAGTATGTCAGACGTGTAGCGCGGACTACTATTGTTCCAGCAAGATGCAAACCCAACAAGCTGGTAAATACTGTCTCAGCTCTGGTGAACACGCCATCTCTCGACAAGCGTCCCCATGTTAATTTATGTATGTATACGTATCATGCCATCTCGCGCAACACCCTTACTAACTAGTAGGTCACTAGCGGAGTCGCTAATTCAGCCTCGAAGAATGTACGGTGCGACCTTTATGCGTTTCTAGTCGCTGCAACCTGCTATTGGCAACCAGACAAAGGCACATGCCCTATTGCCACCGACATTAGCCTCTTCTATGGTACAGGATCCGAAAGTCACCTACGGACTCTAGCCCTCTTCGAGAATTCTAGGGTGATTCTTTGGAGGTCGGTGAATGGGTCTGGCACATGGCTGATACAAGTAGGAGCGCCACTGGGAGAGTATGTTCGTTGAGCTATTAATACAAGATGGCAGTTGCGCTCCAACACGAGCACGGCTCTGCTCACTGCCTTCCTTTGCGCCGACTATTACGATGGCTCGTTTGACTGTTGCTCTTATAGCGGCTGCGGCTATCATTCCTCTGGCACAGGCCGAGTATTGCGTAAGTCGATTCTCCAACTAAAACGTAGTACCAGACTAACCACAGATCCTCCAGTGCAATGTGCTTAGAGCGACGTCTCTGAAGGATCGTCTGCTATATCCCAAACAAGACGCATACGTGACACGCGAGAAGACGTATTTTGACGTCAAGCAGCAGACCATCACGCCAAACTGCATAGTGCAACCCAAGAGTGCGGATGAGGTTGCTGTTGCAGTCAAAGCATTGACAGCTGCGAGCTCGCGCAAGCCCTGCAGCTTTGCTATTCGCAGCGCGGGACATACACCATATGTCGGAGCCTCGAATATCCAGGATGGAGTCACCATCGACCTGAAGTACCTTAACACCGTCAACTATGATAATAACAGCACTACCGTCAAGGTAGGGCCTGCGGCAACGTGGAATGATGTGTACGGCCTCCTCGAACCAATGGGGCTCATGCTTCCCGGTGGCCGATCTTCAACTGTTGGTGTTGGCGGACTCACTCTTGGGGGTGGCATATCTTACTTCTCCCCGGGGCGTGGTCTGGTCTGCGACAATGCAGTCGAGTTCCAGGTCGTTTTAGCCGACGGCACCATTGTAACCGCATCCAAGACTACTCGCCCAGATCTATTCACCGTGCTGAAAGGCGGCAACAACAACTTTGGAATTGTCACCAGCATCACATTCGGCACCTTCAAGAATCAAGGCATGTGGGGAGGCCTAGTCGTCTATCCTCAATCAACCATCCAAAACCATTTCAAAGCCCTCGTTAACTTCTCCAACAACATCGACAAGGACAACAAAGGCGCTGCCATTGTTATGCCGGTGTACCAGAGCTCTGTAGGCTTAGACCTGATACTGAACGCATACGACTATGCCGACCCAGTCCCCCGGCCCGCCGCCTACAAGGAGTTCCTTGCGATCCCAGGCAATACATCAGACACAACGGGCCTCCGCAATATGTCGTCGCTCGCCGCCGAGCTCGCCGGAGTCACCACCCACAGGTAAGTCCGAGTAGTTAGTCTTTGTAAATCAGAAACTCTCCCGACCATCCATGTGCCGCTTACAAGGATCATCCCGCTGACAAGCCCTGCCTATCACAAAAGCGTATACTTCGGCACACTTACCTTTGCCAACGACCTCCGAGTCATGACTGCCGCGCATGAAATCTACAAGGACGAATTATCCAAATTGAAGGCAAAAGCCACCGGTGATTGGGGCATCTACGTTCTTTACCAGCCCTTGCCGCCTGCGTACTGGCGCCAGAGCGCCGCAAAGGGCGGGAACGTGCTGGGTCTTGAACGATTTGGCGAACAGGCCTTGTGTTGTAAGTCTTTCCCCCCCTCCACTTTCCGACTCTCCTACCTACTCCTCCCACCTAATCAGAGGTGAAAGGAAGTATGTTAATAGAGGTGACAGTATACCAACCCTACATATCCTGGCAAGGCTCCAACCAAACCGCCCTCTTCCAAGCCGCCGGCGCAAACCTTATCTCGCGCATCCGCGCCTACGCCCAGAGCATCGGCGCAGACAACCCCTATCTCTACCTCAACTACGCGGACAAAACACAGGATCCGCTAAGCGGCTACGGGCCCGTGAATGTAGCGAAGATGAAGGCTGCAGCGAAAAAGTACGATCCCAAACGCGTATTCCAAACGTTGGTGCCTGGTGGATTTAAGATTTCGGCTGTGGCGTAGCGGTTTGAAGGGAAAGCAGGCTAATTCTCTTGCCGTGGGGAGGGGGCCAGAGATGAGAGAAATAGAGTTTCAATGTTAATTTTTCTTCCCAACTTAACCAAGTGCATGGTTGGGGCTGAACAGTTACCTGGATGCCATGTGCCGGGAGCGGAGCTGATGAG
>JALPSE010000049.1:19609-29986 GCA_030558545.1 Bipolaris gigantea
TGTGCATCGGAGACCAGCAAAGTTCGGCCTCTGCGAGACGGAGTAGGCGGCATGTTGTTTATCCCCGCCTGAGGGTGCGGAGGCGCCTCAGCCGCGCGCCATACTGAGCTCCGACGGCAGCGCTGCAGTGGGCACATGACGGTTCTTTCCTTGTTTGCTAGGTTTGGCGCTTGGTGCTGTATAGATCAAGTGTGGAGCCTACGTAGTCGCAATCGGGAATCTCGCTTGGAGTCGCAGTGAAACGAGAACAGAGTATCGCAAGAGGGCACGCCTTGATGGCAAATCCGTGAGATTCCAGGGTCATCATAGAGCGCATGCTGTTGCTACACCCGTGGTACTGGGAGTCAGAAGGACACACACTGTAGGTAAGAGGCAATGTTCGCGGACGGGCAACCTGGGCGGGAAAGTCATAGGAGGAAAAGAGTAATCATTTAAATTCCATGGCTATCATAGTAGACTCGGTACTCAAACTTGCAATCGTTGCATAATTGTACAATCTCAATTCCATACATGCGCTTCGCTCATTCCGCTGCGAGGAAAAAACACCCATGACACCTTCTCATAGACATGCAGTCTATAGGATGGCAATCCTCCTGACACTTGGTGCTTGCACCCTGGGTACCTGCACTCTCAACACTCCGTCCTTGAAACTCGCACTCACATTCGCCATATTGATGCGAGTGGGGAACCTGAAGGAGCGGGTGAAAGATCCGTGGATGCGCTCTTCTTGTTCGACTTGTCGTTCAGGCTGAGGTTGTGGCGCAGGAGCTGGGGCGAGCTCTGGTTGAGGCTGGGTGGCTACTGCGGTTTCAGTAGGAGTTTGTTCTTCGACGGCTTTTTCTTTGCCTTTTGGCTCCTTTGCCTCCACAGGAGTTGAGGGGCGGGATGAAGAGGAGAATTCGTCGCCAAAGTCGTCGAAGCCGTCTTCGACGGTGGGTTGGTAGGACTTGTGAGATTGGGTGTCGCTGTCTGGTGTCGCGACGCCGGTTGTTGTGCTCTCGGCTTCCGAGGTGGTGTCGACTTGCTCAGTATGTGACGCCTCAGAAGTCTGTTCGACGGGTTGATCGATGGCAGGTGCAGATGCGGGTTCAGCCTTGTCTTCGATCTGAGGGAGTGCTGGCTCGGACTGTGCCTTTTTGAATTGCCATTTGGTGTTTCCGGCGATCTTCAGGGTGTGCTCGTCGGTAACTTCGATGGAGATGTTTTCTGGGCCAAAGCCCTGAATGTCTCCCTCTACCGACCACCCTTGCTCAATGGGTTTGACATCAAACTTGGCGCGAAGTGCGCGCTTTCGTTGAAGTTGCCTTTGGCGGTGGGCTTCGCGTTGTGCCTCGCGATGAGCCTCGAGCTGTGCCTGGCGCTGTGCTTCACGGTCAATCTCGCTCAATAGATCGTTGACTTGGCTGAAGAAGTTGCCGTATGGTGAGTATTGTGGGTGGCGAGGTTGAGGGCGGGCAACTCGGTAGCCGTATGGTGACCGTGCTGCTGGACTGCGGAAGCCGAGAGGGCTGTACTGGTGCATCTGGTAGGCCGGCGCAAAGGTGGGTGTAAGTACGAACGCCATTTCTGCTATGATTGACTTGAAAGGGAAGTTTGTTTGTTCAGATATGGTAGCAATGAGGCTGATGGTTGGATGCTATGGTGATTGTTGATGCTGGTCTTTTGAATTGATGATGGGTTGTAGAGGAGCCGTACTCGACACTTTTATAGTAGACATCGTAACGCAATACGGGTGTGAGCAAGATATCGAGACTCCCAATCTAACGACCATACTAGAATGTTGTGGATAGTTCGCCATGTTGCTTGTCCATCCATGGTTGTGAGGAGGATGCGTGAACCTTCACGCTGCTTCTCGAAGCTTCTACGTCATTTGGGAAGCAAGCAACTCGCGCGCGCAGATTACATAATGCATCTCATCTCTTTTTGTCTTGCGACCCGCATCAACAGAACAGTGTCCTATCCAATTTTTTCATCGAAACAAGTCTTATGCTACAAAAGACTGCTTGTTCTGACCATGCATAGTCTTGAACCGACCGGGGGCTCCTAAAAAACGGCAGTAGGGAAGGCGGTTGAATTCACTACCACAACGCGAGACGAGAGACTTCTGAAAGTGGCAGACTAACTTGAAACAAGCTCATTTCGAGTACAGCGGATTGCAGATAATGTCATATGTCATCTAAGGCAAAGCTACCCTGGATCATCCCTCGATGCTCAGCCCCGAAAACCTTCGTTCCCGCCTACACATGTGCTTAGCGACCTTCCCTTGCGGCCTAATTTGTCAACACTATACACTACCAGAGTATCTCTGGTGCATACTCACTGCACTGACATCAATTACACTTTCCAACGTTCTTCCATAAACCCGCTCCATTACACTTGTAGCGGATTTTACCAGAGCACGCTGTCGCCCCGTTGTTGCTCGGGCCACAAAAGCCTGGTTCTTGCCTTTTAACAATGATGGTATCCCTGGGCATGTTGGCAGAGGCCGACAGTACGACGGCGCTAAAGCCGACGGCTACTACTGCGACTTGAAGAAGATGCATTGAGACGAAGTTGGCGAATTGCGGAGATGTAATGTCAAGTAAAATGGAGGCAACGGGCAGTGTTTGGTATCGCCAGAGGTTGCGAGGCATCCGGCTCAGAGCATGTCAACTGACTGAGCTATATACTACAGGCAATTAATGTGTTGCATTCCGAACCAGAATTGTAGGCCTGCCAGGGAAGCAGAGCCGGTGTTGTGATGATATCCAGAAATTTATCCAAGATCCCTGTTGCAGGTTTGGGGTAAAACATGCATCACGTGCAGAACACTATGAAGAGATATGGGGACTGCTTGTTCCTTAGATACGCTCTCCAATTGACTCAAAGTATCGAGCAAAATGTACCTTCATGGAGCATGCGCTCCAAAAAAGTCCATCTTGCGCAGCGATGGCCGCAAAATACAAACGTACGCAAGTCAGCCCCATCAACTCCACTACTCGATTTCTCAAGGACCAACACTGGTTAATAGCAAAAGCCCTTGTCTACAGCGAACATCTAGAAGGCAATAGCCAAACAAATAAATTTGACTAGAAGCCAGGCATGAGAGGGTAGACGATCTCAGCTGTAGATGTTGATGACACTACTGTGTCTGTAGTATTTATGATGAGGATCACTTTCTTTGCAGATCACTAGCGATCCGGCAAATTTCAGGGCCTTTAGGGGCTTGGCATGCTCAAAACGAAGCTTTGTCTGCCAATATGAAACACAATTCATATACATTCAGCCTTTTTTAGATGGTAAGTCTGTCATAGCCTGCTTATGTCAGATCGACGCCATGATTTGGATTTGCCATAAGCTTTATGTATCACTTGCCCACTGTGCGCATCGACCTGCAGCGTTGCGTTCGGTTCTATGCCGGCTTCTTGTCGAATATGTTATGAAAATCTTCGGTTGTCGCAGTCAGCGGAGGATGCAAACTTTCTATAGGAGCTAACAGTCAACAGGCATTAGATTGATGTGGGTTTAACCCTTGAACCTCGCCTCAGACAACTTCTACTAAAAACCCTACAGTTTAGATATTGGCTTATGCGAATTAGTAGATACAGCCCTCTATGCCTTTTCGAAGGGCAAATATGAGTATCCGGTTTATACCAGCCGATCACTTCACCAGATGCATGAGACAATATTTTTTTGAGTTCTCGAAGAATACACGATATTCTACGATAAGGGTCAGAGGGATGATTGCAGATGCCATTTGAACAATTCTCTCATAAAATCCAATGCGCTTTTTTAGCAAACGATAAAGGGCACCCTGTGTACATGGTAAAATCGATGGTGCACGTGATGCATGAGCGCTCAATTACCTAAGCAAAACTATCACCTCGAGCTACAAGCGGTCAGACTCTTCGTGGTCAACACTCTTCATCGGGCCTACATCTCAAAAGGATTCCAAAGCTCAAAAGATTTCTAATTTTCCATATCCCATGTTCGCTGAAAACGACTGCACGCGATGCCACTCCGAAAATCGCATTCAAAATCTCGATTTGGCTGTTTGCCATGCAAAAAAAGACACATCAAGGTACCATTATATCCCCCAAGTGAAAGACGGATTGCTCCGTTATTTTTCAAATCCTTTGAACCGCAAAAACTTATTATAATATCCAGTGTGGAGAAGAGTCACCGTCATGCAATAACTGTACCAGCCGCCGTGTGCAATGCGTTTACAAATCTCCGCATACCCCAGACGAAGTCTCTTTTGGAAGCAACACTTCGATGAGCAGAGTTGAAACCCTTTCTGGAGAACCGAATACAGTACGTACGTCTATTACTGTCACACGCGCCCAAGAATTGCATCTGATGGCTCACTACATCACGTCGACGTCTGAAACGATGTCACATGGCAAAGAAGATATGCATGTTTGGCAGCAGATTTTACCCGATGAGGCGATTCACCATGAGTTTCTCCTTGACGGCATCTTAGCGCTGTCTTCACTTCATTATGCCTGGAAATTTCGAGACTCTAGGCTTGTCTACAGCGAGATCGCCATGAATTATCACGCCTCTGCGCTGAAAGGATTCAGGGACGCGTTGAATTGCGTTACCGATGAGAACAGATGCGCCCTGTTTGCTTTCTCTGTTATCCTGAACGTATTGGCTCTCGCTTTTCCCAACATTTGCCCCACATCCGAGCAGTCTTCTCGGGAGGAAAGCGTGGTGACTCTGATCGAGCTTCTTCTCGGTTTACGGTTCATCATACGCGGCCATGAGGATTTCACGATACATCTTGCAAAGTACGAGCCATTGTGGGCTCGACATGTCTATCCTGCTCATCCTCCTCCCAAGCCTGCCGACGAAGTTGCCACCGCACTGGCGAGACTTCGGGAGAGAACAAATAGTATTCAAAGCTCCATCGACGCTGAGCGACACAGATCCTATCTCGCGGGAATCGAAAGTCTGGAAGAAATCTTCGGGCAAATGAACCAAGATCCAGCCTACCTTGGTCGAATCATTGGATGGCCAACAACAGTCGGTCCGACACTACTCGACCTTTTCAAGCAGGAGGATCCTATGGCACAACTGATTTTTATCCACTACGGCGTCTTGTTGCTCTACACTCGCGATCGATGGTGGGGCAGAAACACCGGGGTTCGCCTGATCGAGAGTCTTTCACGATCCGTCTCCAACAAGCATCCAGACTGGGTAGATCTTATGCAATGGGCCAACACTGCGGCAATGTCGGTTCGGCAAGACTAAGTTATATTTTTTTGTCATAACAAGCATTGTTGAGATTACATGAAGTGCGCATATAACACTTGAACATGCTTATATTAAATTTTCAGGTATCTCACCACGCAATACTATGTATACAACTCTACTCTAAAACACTTCGACTACTGGCCATCTCAGGGCTATTTGCCCATCATGTAGTAAGAGGCACGCCCTTTTACTATTCCAGACTGCAACCCGATTTTGGTCTCGATCCGGCCGTTCTGTCAATGACTCTAACAAAGGTCCTATACTTCTACACCACGGCGCACCGCGACCCCCTTTTCGCTTTTCAGCAACCCCGTGATCTCACTCGGATGTATCCATGCCAGAATTACCATAGTAATCCACATGAGGGTCGAATCAAAAATGTAAAGGAATGCTTCGTGGGAGATCAAATAACCGTCATTGCCTTGCGCATACTCAATCAGGCGAAAAACTGATCGCACAAGAATGAGCATACTAGCTGCATAAAGAGAGTAGAGCTGCATCTCCCACGGTATAGATCCTGAGAGGACTTGGGTCGTAGGGATCTTGCTCATTCGAGTGTGCCAAAGCACGCTTGTCACCATGAAGCAGCCGAAGAAGAGAATCTGAACCACGAGACCGCCGATAATGATATACTCGCCGGTATTGAGTGCGTCGATTGTGCCGCTAGCCATTATACCAC
This sequence comes from Bipolaris gigantea, assembly GCA_030558545.1. Classification (NCBI taxonomy): domain Eukaryota; kingdom Fungi; phylum Ascomycota; class Dothideomycetes; order Pleosporales; family Pleosporaceae; genus Bipolaris; species Bipolaris gigantea. The sequence continues at coordinate 25,527 of JALPSE010000049.1, forward strand.
CGCCTGTCGACCGCGATGGTTAGCCTTTTTTTTCTTCGTGACAGCATTCATCGAAGTGCCTATACAACGTACCAGCGCCCTGCATCAGAAATGAAATGACGTCTCCTACGACAAAGATCTTTGTGAGCCATCGCTTGGGAATGATCGAGTGGTGTTCGCCGTCGCTAACGAGGATGATGCGACCGAGCATCATGTATATGCTTGCGGCATACAGGGCGGGAGCGACGAGGAGTAGGATGGTGGAAGCGGAGTATGCGCCGACTGTCCAGTTAGGAGATTCGGCAGCGGACACCGCTCTCTATTGGCACAGTGTTAGCACTTCACCGCGAGCGCTCTAATAGATACTTACTGCTATATAACCAGCAAATTCGACTGTTTCACGTTAGTTATTGGTTAATACCATGCGACATGATTCTTGCTAAAGTTGACTCACAGAAACCGCCAATGACAAACGGTACGAGTATCCACGTCCGGGTGCGGACCATTTGGTACAAATGTAATCCTGATACGAGAAGAAAGAGAATGACGAAGGCGACAGCCGCAGCCATCGAAGGATTGTAGCGATACAACTTGAAGTCGATTGTTCCTCCATTGTCGGCCATTGCGTCGGTGGGGTTTTTTTTTTGAATCTGAGTAGGTTCGCTGTAATCAAGAAACCGATTGAAAGCAACTTGAACGTGTTCTTCGCAGAGGAGGTCGAAAACGATAGCGGGCGGAGAATAGAGAAGAAATTGCAAGACTGAGAAGCTCTACAGAAGTTTGTATCAGGTTCAAATCCCGACCAAGCCATCCCGATATATATGTACGTATGAGAGACACCATACACGATCGGTCAAGGATACGTATACGCGTATGCGTATTCGCTTCCATCCGTACGTACTGGACACATGGCTGTCGAAACTACGATCTAGCCTACAGCCCTGCTCCACAAATGGGACAATTTTGCCCATAAAAGGATATAGCGGCTGCATGAGTCCTCCTTGAATTGTGGGTCCACGATGGGTGTTTGGTCTAGGAGCGTATTCTTCGTCTAGGAGCGTATTCCTCGTATACTAGGCCCAGTTAGGCTTAGATCGCGCGTAGATCCCGCTCCACATGGGAGCCGCGTACAGCACCGCCACGCACTGATGAACATGGCTGCGCCTTTGCACGAGGCGCGACAATTTGGTGCTCGGTGCAGCACATACCGGTGAAACTGCTAAAGAAGAAGAGTGGGACGGGGAGGTGCCAATGACGGAAAATCGCACAAGTCCTGAGAACGGGTCGTCGGCTTCATCGTACCGCAGGCAGGCGGCGCATCTTAGCGGCGACTGGCCACAAACATTCATACGCGCATAGCCATGCTGGACTACTTCATGTTCCAGAAAGGTATCCAAGCCCCCTTACGGATCGATCGTTTCTTCGAAGCTTAACATGCAACTTCGCAAAGCGCTGAACCCTTTGCGAACACCAACCTTGCTGACTATGAAGGAAGGTACAAGTGGGGCGTCGGCTGACGCACGAAGACAGGCCTATGGTCTCGTTCATGCGAGGTGCCCGCAAGACGCACGTGCGATGCTAGACGCCACTCAGCTATCATGGTATGATGAAACCGTTGTGTCGACCCCTTTTTTGGTACCAATTGCCACGCACACCTAGCGACACATTCTTCGAGCTGACATGCACGTTATGGTCCTTGGCAGGTGTTCGTGATACCATACCTACTACCTTGGCCAGCATCCTTGAGCGACAGGAATCTTCCAGCTTTGGATCAAGTTACTCCTTACTTGGCCGACACGACTCTAACGGAGGCCATCAAAGCTCTGGGAGTGGAGACGTTTTTTTCTTCTTCCCTAAAACACTTTTAGTTCAACACCAATCTTTGCTGGAAAAGGAGCAAGCAGTTAGGCATCACGGGTTGACCAAGAATCACCAGGCACATTGTTAGATGGATATAGATCAATTGAAATATGTACAAATTGCGTGGGCTGCGACCATGAATCGTTTCCAACAGCGGTATAAACAAGTATAGACATGAAAGAGTTATTTAGCCACGGACCAGGGTAAGGCCGTAGGCGGAGAGGATCTCGTTGACGGGCTGGAAGAAGGTGGTTCCGCCACGGGAGCAGTCACCAGATCCTCCGGAGGTGACACCCTGGGCCTGAGCACCAGAGTAGAAAGAACCGCCAGAGTCGCCGGGCTCAGCGCAGACATTGGTCTGGGTGAGGCCAGTGACACTGCCCTCGGCGTAGTTGACGGTGGCGCCAAGGGAGCGGACGGTACCGCAGAAGACACCAGTGGTGGAGCCGGAGCGGCAGATGCTGGCACCGACAGCGGAGGCGGTGCTGCCAGAGACGGGGAGAGTACCGCCGTTGTAGTTGTTGATTCTGCCCTGGTACGTGTTTCCGCTGCTGGCGCGGATGAAAGCGTAGTCACCGTTTCCGGGGAAGACGGAGCCGGAGAAGGTTCCTACGTTAGCACCACCGCTGGTGGTGGCGGCAGTTCCAGCACGGCCGCAGTGGCCGGCAGAGACGAAACCAGTGGTGACGGAGAAGCCAACGGAGCATCGGCCGCCTCCAATGTAGTAGGCATCACCACCACGGAGAGTGGCGAAGGTAGTGGGGAGTTCCTCAACGGTACGGACCTCGTAGTCAGCCTCAGTCAGGCCAACCTTCTTGGCGAGCTCCTCGGCCTTAGCGGTACCGCTGGCGATGGCCTCGAAGACAAGCTTGTTGGCGGCAACGTCGACATAGTAGGAGGCGATTCCGTTGGCAGCCGCCTCGGTACGCTCGGTAGATGGGACGTTGAGGGCGTCGATGGCCCTCTGGGCCTCCTGGAGCCTCTCGAGGGGAGTGTCGACGACCAAGGCGGTGGCACCAGCAGCAGTGACCTCAGAGGTCAAGGCCTCGTCAGTGACGGCGACGTTGATCTCGCCGTCGACGAGCCAGGCACCACCGAAGGCGCTGCCAGCCTTTGCACGGAGCTGTTCAATGACCTCGGTGGCCTGGATCTCGCGGGCAACGCGGACACGAGCAGCGTCGGCATCAAGGCCCAAGTCGCGCTTCATGGCAGCCAGGATCTCGGGGTGGAGGTCGTTGGCGGCGGCGGTAGGGGCACCGTAGACGATGGGCAGGAAGACTGCGAGAGCAGCGAGGAATTTGGTGAGCTCCATAGTCAGGATTGTGGAAGTAACACACAAGAGTCAAGTGTCGGTGTTGTGAAGTGGATGGCTGTAGAAGACTTGTCTTGCTATCCTGATGAAGTACTGACATTGGACAGGAACACGGCTTCGTATTTATACATAGTCGACCTCTTACCATTGTCACTTGCATCACGGTCTGCCAGTGTCGATCCTAGATAGAGCACAAGGTTGCATTGGCCGCTACGAAATGCCTCCTTCCTCATCGGCGGCAAGATGTCTCCTACATGCTGCAACGGTATCGGAAAGGCAGTCCTCAAAAGGAACTTCACAAGACATTTCTCTACCATGTTACACCACAAACGGCATTTGACAAGACATTCGCCTACACAGCGGCTCCACAAGGTGGCGCTCGACAAGGCAACTCGCCTTAGGGCATTATTAAGTGCCGATGCGGCTGATCTTAACAGGAAAGTCAACAAAAGCATAAACCTCCCACCACACTGCCCCAGTATCCAAACAGGAAGGAGAGTGTGGAGATATGATAGCCATGCAGTAGCCACATGTCGGCTAGGCTGTGTCATGTGGCAGCCGTTGGGCTCATGAGCCCGGAATGGACATAATCGCAGACTAGAAAACGCCATACACACCTCTCGAATTTACCTTCCCGATTAAACGCATGTCCGATTGCCAAGGCCAAAGCCCTTTATCGCTTGCAATATCGAGAGCGCGCCTAGCAGATAGCAGCGCCGACATGAGTGTGCGTGATTGGCTGACCCCCACACCACCTCGCAGTGCCGATCCCTTTGCACGTTTCCCTTGCTGGTCAAACTCGAAACCACAGCCGAACGTCAAGACGTCAGATCCCTGATTCTTATTAAGATGAGAAGGGATCAGAAGGGCAATGGCGGGTAGGCTAGCAGGAAATGCTATACGCATGTATGAATTGGTGATGTGTGGAGACGGTAGTCAGATTCCAGGGTCGCCGACGCTGTCAAGTTGTCGCCATGGGTTGACTATACTCGTTAACCATCTTGTATACGACGATCATTACCGGCCTAGTCATTAGCTAATCACCTGTCTCTTGCTGGCTACGAGGAAATCGGTGATTACTGTGCTGTTGGTTCTGGATGACGTCGTGGTAGAGCTCACGTTGCTTACCTTTTTCCATTACAGCGCAAGCCGTGTGAGTTGCTGGCAAAAGTCTATGGCTATGTGTAATACAATAGGCGTACCGTGCACACAGACCAATTGGAATGACGAGGAAAATAGACGGGGCGATCAAGGGGAAGAGTGAGTGGGGCGGAGTATTGCGATCGCGAAGCAGGGGGGGGGGGGGGGG
>JALPSE010000049.1:30088-73949 GCA_030558545.1 Bipolaris gigantea
CCTCTCAAGTTCGTGCGTGAATTCAGCCATTTTGTTCAATGTTGACATAGTCGCCTTCAGGATACTTGTGGTGTCGAGAACCAAGAAAAAATCAGAGCATCATGGCTTTGGTCAGGACGACGCCCGGAGATGTGTGAACCGACCCTATTCCATCCGACATGCCTCGTGACCAAGCCCAGCAAACGCCTGCTTAAGTAGTACTAGCCCCTCAAATGCTTAACGGTGCCCCACTATGAGTAAGGATAGCCTTGAGCAGGCGCTGATTACATGCGTTTCATCGTCGAAAATAGTTGGCTGCTCCTTGATGTTGTCGTTATCACAAGCTCTCTTGCCACTTACCAGGCGCACTCTTGGCATTTCTTTCCGAGCGGTCATGTAAGGCAGTTCAGATACTGGTTTTGCCCGTAAAGGCGCTCACTCCATTATACATAAGGTACCAAGCTGCGTCCTTGCATAGTCATACGATAGCGACGTCACATCGGAAAAGTGTCTGTGTGTGAACTGTACTCAAGGGGAAAGACTCGTGTTCATGGTTGAATCCGATTTCCTTTGAGACCTTTCATGATTGGCCTGATACCGCACAACAAAACAGAATGGAAGACTTTGGTCACACACATCCAAGGACGTCAGTATGCAAGGTAATCAAAATACGTTTGATTTGGTTGATCTACCATCATTCTAGCAGTGTACCGTGTAGGCTGGATTGCCGTATCAATCCCGAGATGTTTTTTAGCGGGCTACGCTCTAAGCCTGACAGTGCACTACGTAAAACAAACGGCAATGGTTGGGGTTTGACTTCGTTTTGGCAGGTGTAGAATGAGTCTGGAAGAGGGCCCTGTATGTAGACGGAATCGCCATGTTCTATCCTTGATTTGCAGTGACAGTTGAGCCAAAGTAAAAATCGCCGCGGTTGATCCGCAGTCCCGTTTTGGAAGGTGTATTATTATTATTATTATCATTACTGTTATGATTATTGTTATTATGATTATGATTCCATTATAGTCCTGTATCAGCCGTTGTTTATGTAAGACTTTGGCCAAAGACCGTTCTATCTAACTAGTTACAATTTGGTACGTTGTGCTGCAGTGCGTGGCTGTGGTGCTTCGGCCTGTACCTAGCTACGCTATTGCTAGCTTTCTAGATACCTAGTGCTAAAGAGCAGTTTGATAACAGGGGGAGATGTGTAGCAGCTAGGCTGCCTTCTTTTGCAAGGTGTAATCTAGCCCTCTGAGCATTTTATGTTGTCGGCGGCTGGCTGTATCCAGACCTGCGTACTAAGAGTCCGTGAGCAACACTGAAGGACAGGTGGTACAAGTTTAGCTACACATGACTTTATCAATCCGCTGCTATATTGTCCGTATATGCTGGCTGCTCCAACCGACAGCATAGTAAGCCATGCCTTGGTCACAAATTGTTGCGGCGCCTTCGCTGCAGCCAAAACCCAGGGCTCCATCACGACAACGGGCTTCGCTCCTTCAAGGACATGTTTGAAACCAAGCCCAATTGTATGCTATCACCGAGAGCCGTCCGCACATTCAAACATCCAGCTAGTATCGGCCCCTTCGGTTACACACAGTAGTATACGTGGACCCTTCCAAGCACTTCCAACAAGAAAATGCATTTACATAATGAAATCGCAGGAAACAGCATAGGAAGTCAAAGGGAAGTTCTACTAGAAAACATATTCAGACGGCGCGAAGACGTGATTCAGAAGCCAAGAAATGCCCAGAATAAAATCGTTCCGAACTCGGAGGGTCCCCTTCCGACGCTTCGAGCCGCCCGAAATCTTCCTCTCATTCGCGACGACACGGTATTGCTCATCTCCGGAAAGGCAGCCCTCCTCCCCTCCATTCTCCAATCGCTAGACACCAAAATGTCATCTCTCCTCGATGGCTTCCCGACAAAGGCACCGTCTGCACCGGCCAAAAAACTTCGATATGCAGACGTATGCCCCAACCTCCCTTTTCCCCATCTCGCCCACGGCAGCAACTAAACCGGAATGACGCAACCTACAGGTCGCTGTCACAGCAACAGCAAAGGAGTTTGGTGGATTCTATCGTGGCAAGCAGTACCATGAACCCGACTTCGACGCTGTCCTAGACCGCGCTCTAGCCGCTGGAGTCGAGAGGGTTATGTTGACAGGCATGTACGCCGCCGACGTGCCCATCAACATTGCCATTGCTCGCAAGCGGCCAGCACAATGCAGAATTACGGTTGGCATCCACCCGTACCATGCCGTTGAGGCAGATGAGGGGGGCGAGGAGTACTACGCGTCGGTCTCCGAAACCATTGCCCGGACTGTGCAGCAAGAGCCGCATGTCCTGGCCGCGTTTGGGGAACTAGGACTCGACTACGATAAGCTAGCTGCCGCCCCCAAAGACGTGCAGATCCGTGTGTTTCGGCGCCAGCTCGACATGATTGTGCACGCAGGATGGAACTTGCCCCTGTTCCTACACTGCCGCGCTGCTTTTGAAGATTTCGTTTCCATCCTTGAGGCGTACTGGGAGAAGCTCCCTCTGCGCTCTGGCTTGGTCCATTCGTTTGTAGGGACTAGGCAGCAGATGCAAAAGCTCGTTAGCATGGGCTTGCACGTCAGCGTTAACAATTTCGCGTTCCGCCATCGAGACAGCCTGCACATGATTCGGGACGTGCCGCTTGCGAAGCTGCAGATTGAGACAGATGCGCCGTGGGGCGAGATTCAGGCAACAGGTGAGGTGGCAAAGGCTTACTTGCAGAATGCGACCAAGTGGGCTTGGGGGAGCAAGAAGAGAGACAAGTTCCGTCTGGGGGATATGGTTAAGGAAAGGAATGAGAGTTGTAGTATGGAGAAGGTGGCGCTTGTCGTGGCTGGGCTGAAGGGATTGAGTGTGGACGAGGTGGCTGAGTGTGCGTGGGATAATAGTACAGCCATGTTCTTCTCGCAATCATCGAGCGCATAAGTAAGCTATGGCTATGGACAAAAACAAAAGAACATGATTAAACTTGTCCCACTCGTGGTCCAGACGCTTGTCATTCATAAAACATAATCTGGTCAACTCATGTAAAAAGTAAGAAACCCTCCCGTACTTTTACTTGGTCCCATTCGTCCCATTCATGCCATTCGTGCCATTCGTGCCATGCCCATTCGTCAAAACGCCATGCTTCTTTTTGCTCGCCCTCGGCACCTCAACCTGTACCTTGTACGTCCGCCCCTTGTCCACATTCCCAATGACATTGCCCGCAATCAGCTCCCCATCGACCGTCACCTTGATGCGGTCGACACTCGCCCTCTTGACCTGCACATCAAACACCGCACCCCTAAACTCCCTCCTGACCTTCATCTCATCCCAATCACTCGGGAACTTGGGGTCAATCTTCAACCCCTCCTTGACCCCCCGCAGGCCACACAAGCCCTCGATGACGCACCGGTACGCCCAGCTCACAGTTCCCGTGTTGAACAGCTGGCTCGAGCGCCCCGCGGTACGATCCAAGTGCTTGATCCCATAGCCACCGCGGTAGTAGTTGGGAATGAAGATGGGGAGCTGGCCCCGACGGATCAAGTCGTCTTCGTCAGGCCCCGGGATCATCGCCCGGAGCGTGCTGTACGCGCGGTCAACGTCGCCAATCGTGTACAGCGCCCAGGCGTAAAAGGCAGCGGCGTGGTTGTATACGGATCCGTTCTCGCCCTGCCCGGGATACTTTTGCGTCACCCGGCCGACATCCTCGCGCATGGCGGTAAAGGGCGGGCCGAACATGACGACGCCGTACGGCGTGGTAAGCTGCTCGTCAATGTGCGCCAGCATCTTGGCAATCCGCTCTTCCGACGCCGCTCCCCCAAGTATAGACCAAGCCTGGGGATTCAACCAGATACGGCCTTCCTTGTCGTCCTTGATCCCAAACGTAACATTATCGTCCGTAATCCCGCGCGCGTACCAGTCGCCATCCCAGAGATGCTCGTTGGCCGACTGGTTGACCTTTTCGGCTCCCGCCCGGTATTTCTTTGCAGCGTCGGGCTTGGAGGCGTCGTCGCAGATTTGCGCCCACAGGTTGACGGCGTAAGCGGTTGCGACGGTGAGCCAGCCGGAGACGCCGATTCCCTTGGGGCCGACCATGTTCATGGGGTCGCACCAGTCGCCTTGAGCGATGTAGGAGAGGCCGCGGTCGTCGCGGGCGTTGGAGGAGAGGAGCCAGTCCATTGCGCGGCTGAAGCGCTCGAAGACGGTGTACGTGTCGCCGTACATGCTCGTGACTTTTTCGTCCAGGATGCTGTAGTCGCCCGTCTCGTTTAGGTAGATTTCGAGAGCGACGGGGAGCCAGACGCAGTGGTCGGTGTGGGGGATCTGGTTGATGTATTTGAGGACTGCGCCTTTGGCTAGCAGGATACCATCTGGCATCGAGCCATTCTTTTCTTGTTGCCCGACTGCGGTCAGAATGGCTTTCCGAGCTACTTCGGGCTTGATGAAGCTCATGCCCATGTTGTCCTGTAGATAATTTCGCGTTTGCGGGTCGGTTGTGAGGCGGTTCACATCGCCGTGGTAGTATAGCTGTCGCGGCAGCCAGTGATTGACCAGGTTGTCAAGATCTTTGTCTGGGGTTTCCAACCGAATGCAGCCGCTGCCTCGCTGAATGTAGTCTTCGTAGTCTTTGTTGGCCTGGGCGAACGCAATCTTACTGAGATATGTCTTGCGCATCTCGAGGATCTCGGCTTCATCGTATGCGGGGCCGAAAAGGAATCGGTAGTCTTTGCTTTCGTTCTCCCTCAGCTCAGCTCGATACTGCACAGCCGCGGTTGGCGTTTCGTAACGAGCGTCGCTTTTGGAAAGTTCCGGCTCCAATATCGATGATGGCGATTGGAGTCCTCCCTCGCCCTCAAATGACTCTTGTCTGGCTTCCCATGCTACTGGCGCGGTTTCACAGAGGAAATACGTCTTGTCCTTGAGATATTTTGTCTTTGGATAATCTTCAGCTTTTTGGTAGGGCGTCTTACAGCTGCCAACAATGCCGCCAACATTCTCATCCCATTGTGCTTCTTGGTTCATCCAAGACATGTATCCAAGAGGAAAGTAGGGGTAAATACTTAGTTTCCGGTCACGGCCAGAGATGTTTGTGACTTTGATACTCCATAGCTCAGCAACGTGATCTGTGGGAAGAAGAAACGTCATGTCGACGCGGACACCAAGTTTCTCGACAGTCCATTTGATGTCACTCTTGCCAACATTGAAGACGAATCGATCTGGCTTTGCCCTGACCGGCTCATATGGAGCCGAGAAGAGATGGCCGGTCTCTTCGTCCTTGATGTAAACGAAGCGGCCTGGATGATGTGCGTAGTAATTTTGCTCGGGTTGCATAAATGTCTTTGCTTCGAGATTTGGTGCATAGGCGTATTTAGCGGGTTCAGGCTGCATGTACTGGGCGGTCGCGAATCCACGACAAGTCACCTGTATCATCATACGCTGATTCCAAAGAAATGCACCGGCTTTGGGCATCTCGGTTGGACTGGTGAGCTCATATCGCTCGCCATTCTCCGTTGGTCGTAACATGGCTGAAGGGGCAGGCATGAGTGGTATCTAAAGCGTCGACGGTGTGCTTTTGGAACCGCAAAGGGCTGGTTGGTTATATAAGACATGAGTGCCGGGATGGCGTAGGAGGCATAGCTTACTGTGTTTTAGTGATACAGCAGAATACAAGTGGATTGCGGGTGCGCTGCAGGACGAGAATGCGCAGCAGCCACAAACGCTGTTGGCTTTGCAGCCAGTTTAGTCTACAGTACGAGAAGGAGACTTTGGTGCTGGCCAGCTGGGACCATCAAAGAGCGAACACAGCTTGTCAATACTCTTTTGGTACGACAGAAATGAACGCAAGCTCGAGCAGACCTCGAAAGCACAACCCCGGCCAGCGTACACAGGGAACAAAGGATGGTGAGGGATTTTCAGGAAACATTCACCGGTTGCGGGCGCTTCATATACTTACTACACAGGCCTCAGAGGCACCGTGAGCCGCACGGCGTGGGGCTAAGTGAATGGCGGTGTGGGGTTCAGCCGGAAAGGTTGGAGATGGAGGCACACGGTCGGTTGCGCGGTCCGGAACGCCTTTGGTGGCAGCGCTTGCGCCACCCCCATTCCACGCCTACATAACACCATGACTTGCCCATCTTCGATTCCCCGCCGCGGATGCCCGAATTTGCGTCTTGTGCACCATCCCATGTGTGCTTTTGGGAATAGCGCTGACGCGGATATTAGCCTCAGTTTCCTGCTGCTGTACGTATGCATCGGGGTCCGATCCTCGTGGTTACTCAGGACGCGTCAACTGAGCACCGTGTCCGTGCCGAATTCCGCACAACTGACCGCGTGGAGGATCGCGATAAATTGAACTTGTCATGCGCCAATTGGCTGCGTCTGCTTGTTCTCTTCATAATCAGGATTTTTCCGACAGAAACGCAAGCTCATAACATGTCACGAAAGAGGCGAAGGAACTAGTAATTCATCATTAAAGCAGCTTACCTTGGTACTTGAGCGCACTGCGCCTTTTGCAACCCGTCCATGTCCTTGTTCCTACTGTTTTTCTGCGCATTTGCTGGCAGATTTGGTAATCTTAACGTACTTTCCAGTGTCGGGAAACGTCTTCTTCGGACTGGCTACAGGGGCAGCATCTTTCTCCCACCAAGATGTCGAGGCAGCGATACCTCGCCGCCAGTACCGTACCTTTGCATCGCCGTCGATGCTGATATAGTACTCATCCCCTACATCATTCGAGAAGACTCCGTACATCCCGCCATCAACATATGCCGTCACAACCCCGGCAGGTCGTCTAAATACCTCTTTGGTGTTACTCTCGGTGTTGTAAACGATCTTCGTTCCCTCTGAGATGTTGAGATATAGCGCGGGCTCCTGATCTATCCATCCGATATCTTGGATAGACACCATTCGGCCGCCTGTGCCGCAGTCTTCGTCAATCTGAAAGTGTTGTACCATTTTGCCGTCAGGCCCATTGAGAACATCCCACACATAAGCATCTTTGCCAGCGCAGAAAGCAAGTTGAGCCTTATGAGGATGCCACTGGAGAGATCTGCACCAGTCTGATAGCTTTATTGGAAATGTGGCTAGCTGCTTTCCATCCGATACATCGTGTATCTGAACTATTTGGCCGCATTTGGAGCTCCAGGCAATAAAATGCGAGTCTGATGAGAATGCACCTGCCCAGCTTTGCTCTTTCGAGTTTCCGGCAGTCCACCCAAGCTCTCCAGTAAGGGCAGAGTACATGCGTAAGCTGCCATCCCAGGATACAGATGCAATGTGGGCGTTGTCCGGACTGATCGCAGACCACACGATGGCATCCGTAGGCCCAGCAAGATGATGGAGTTCGATACCTTCATCTAAATCGTAGACGACTACCTGCGGTAGCTCCTCTGGCTCACGGAGACGTTGCTGAGTTGAGTTGTTGTTCGAATGGTACAAAAACAACCTGCCATCGTTGCTCATAGACACCGAACCAAAGTCTCCAAGTTGTGCGTCTTCGAAAATCGTATTGTGTCGCGTACGATAGTCTGTGGCAACCTGATTCAGTGCCTCTGCAAACATGGTGTGTAGTGCGGAAGTATGGATAAAGTTTTGGGTCCATTCATGGCGCTTTTCCAGTTCTGGAGCAACGGCATTGATTGCTTTTGTGGCAAGAGCGTTAGCGTCGATCCCTTCTTCTTTGTCAAGAATGCGCCCGTGTTGGTCCAAATCCCAGAGAATCAGCTGGTTGGATGTTGATGCCTTGTTTTGTCTTGTGGCTGGGACGCTCACAAGGGTGTAACCAGCAGAGCGCGCAGCATACTTGTTAGGACTCTGGTCAACAGTGCCAGTCTCTGTCTGGGTGTTCACCGAGGGTCGAAAGTAAACGGCTCCAGTTCCCTCGAGAGTCTCTCGTAGCTCTTGAGATGCAATGTCATAGATTAATATCTTCTCTCCGGATGCGCTGATGGCCAGTAACTTTCGATCGGAGCTAATGGCCGTGCAATAGGATGCGTGGCTACCCTTATCGCTTTCGTTTAGATGTACGCCGAAGTCAATAGCATTGTCCGCTTGCGTCCATTCTTTGGGATGGTAGGCGGCCAACTGAGCCGCTCCACCAGCAGTCTCGAAGTCATGTACCGCTTTAAGCGGGAAAAGATAGTCTTTTAAAAACGTCTCGCGTGAAAGGAAGGCCATGGCTTTGAATGGTGCTATTTCTGGTTCTGTACAGGATGAGGTTCAGTGGATTTAGACGAGACAAGATAAGAGGGATGGCTGCCTAGTGTTGGAGAAGACTGGTCACGCTGTGGTAGGATAATACGTACCAATCAGCATCTCTTGCACAATACAAAGCTAAGCACTCGGCCGCTTAAGCAAACAAAGCTACCAGTAAAGCCTTTTCGGCATGCAAATAGGCACAAGAAAATCGGTAAGGGAAGCAGATTGCCACAGAATCAACAGACTATATATGAGCTGAAACGAAACGTCAATCCCACCTATGCCGTGCGCCCGTCAATGCCCCGCTGATCCGAAAGAGCAGAAGGGAAGAGGATGCAATGGCAGGGTAAAGACGCCAGATAGGCTCACAGCCTTGCAAACACGGGTCCGCAGCAGTTGCAAAGCAAACGGTAGACACCGGACCGCAAGGCCTTCTTCTTGGGGGATGCCTTTGTCCAGCAGCTATTCATCCGAAGATGGAGGGAAAGCCCAAGCTGCTGAACCCACACACGAAGCCCGAGGACTACGAGTGTGTAACGCCCGACGTTGACTATAAAAAGGACTGCCTAGGTACTGGTTGCGGCGCCAGTGCGATGGTGGCGCGATGATGAGCGTGCCACGCGGGCACGCGTCGCTGGCGGAGATGGATAGTAGCGGGTTCACAGTGCAGAGAGAGCGCGTGTAACATGAGCACCACCGCGAAAACATATGCGATGACTACGCTCATGGGCCGTAGGATTTGCTGTTGGTGTCGTGAACAAGGAGAAGAGCAAGGAGATCTCCCGCTCACGGTTACTGAGGGTGGCTGCATGTCTTGGCATGCGACCCCCAGGATCTATCGGAACAGGGCGCGAATCTGTTGTGAGCCAGAAAGGACAGCGATACCGAAGCCGACACTTCAACAGATGATTCCTGGTGCAACTGGAAACTATCAACCTGAGCATGTCTGGGAAATGATAGGTGATGCGACCAGGCTGCATGTTCTGAACGCCGAAGTAGGCACCTGGCGGCGGGGACCTCATTAACGAGATACACCAGGACAAAGTCACATCGCATCCCTTGTCCCTATCGTCATGGCCCCATCGAGAGGCCGTGCCATCTCCTGCGCGCACAGGGTTTTCTCGGGATATGTCATCCCCCCTCATCAGACCTTCTTTTTGCTCCCAGCAGACAGGGCGTCGCGCAATCCTATCAGCCAGACACGTCTTTTCCGTCCACCTCACTACAGGCTGAAAAGCTTCCAGCAATGCTCCTTTTCGACCTTTGCAGACACCCTCTCCGACCCTGCCAATAAGCTGCAAAGCTATGTCTCCACGAGTAGCGACCCCTACCTCAATCTGTCCATTGAAGACCATATCCTACGCAAAAGCCCGCCAGTCAGCACTATTCTTCTCCTCTATGTGAACCGACCCTGCGTCGTCATCGGGCGCAACCAGAACCCATGGTCTGAGGTCAATCTAGGCATTCTAGATGCTGCTCGTGGGACACATGACCCCAAGGATAGCGAGCCTCCAGGCATTGGCACCGTCGATCTTGTGCGCCGCCGCTCGGGAGGAGGTACTGTTTTCCACGATGAGGGAAATCTCAACTGGAGCATAATCTGTCCACGCGCCGAATTCACACGCGATAAGCATGCCGAGATGGTCGTCCGCGCGCTACGAAAGCTGGGTGTTCAACGCGCCAGGGTCAACGAGCGTCATGATATCGTTCTCGATCAAGGTCAAGGCAACGATGGGCAACCCTTTGACCCCGAAGACACCCATCGCACGCCGTATACCATACCGGATGGGGCCCTCCCTCGTCCCCTCAAGGTCTCTGGCTCGGCGTACAAGCTCACACGGCAACGTGCCCTCCATCACGCGACCACCCTGCTGAGCTCCCCGAATCTACACATCATACCACACTACCTCCGCTCTCCAGCCAAGAGTGTCATTCGTGCTCAAGGTGTGGAAAGTGTCAGCTCGCCTGTCTCAAACATTGGTTTAGACGTCAAGGCATTTCAGCTCCACCTGCAAGAAGAGTTTTCTCTCATGCACGCCGGACTGGGGTCACCGAGCATAGTACAGACTGTCGGGGACGAGTTTCTAGATATTCCAGATATCCGCAAGGGCTACGACGAGCTCAAGGTATGTTGGAAGCTTTTCAGTTCGTCATTGTCGATGCTAATAGCCGCAGTCCGAAGAGTGGATGTGGTCACAGACTCCAGCGTTTACTCTCACACTTGACCCCAAAGACGACATTGGCGTTGAAATCACGGTGCATCACGGTATCATCAAGGGCATAGACTTTTCAGGCTTAAGCCTCTCCCATGAGACTCGGGCAGCCCTTGGCACTGCGCTCGTTGGCTTAGAGTTGCACAAGATTCGAGACTGGACATCGTTCCTACGGGAACGTGTTCACTCATGGGACAATGAGTTGACGACAACGGCCAGGCGACTAGACCAGCTCCTGCCAATCCCCCGAATGTCCAAGCAGTGAGCAATGGTATTTACCTGCCTGTGTAACAGATCTGGTCCTTCCCTACCTTGAGGACTTGTAACGAGAAAGCGATTGCCTTACCACAGCTGCATAAATCACTGAGGCTACTCTGTATATGAGAAGGAAATATGCAATGTACTGTACTTCGATGGCTACCGTCCAAGCCAGAAGCCCTCCAGGGCAACCCCCTTTTCTTCGTTCATCATGTGGTTCGACCATTGACAATGACACTAGCTGAATATCCATCTCAATTTCAGTAATAAGGGCGAATAGACTTGCGGGCTACTGCACGGAACCATCTGTCGTGACGCCCTGGTGTGCCCACGGAACCAAAAGCTTATTTAGTGACGCATTCCATTGGAGCGCAAAGCGAGCACGAGCCCACGGAATGACAAACAGTAAGATGGTATGAAAGAAGACACGGAAGTGCCATCGCAGCCTCACTGGGAAAGAAGGACCAACAGGCTACAATCGGTGATTCACTAATAATCTTGACATCCCCTGTACACTGACGGGCTGACTTACGCATTCTTACTGAACATAACCAGACCCTACCACATGACCCCTTCACTACAACCATTCGACACCAAACCTCGACAGTAGCCGTATTCAAACTCGAGATCCGACTGAATTCATACCTAGAAACACCCAGCCACAGTACAAACACAACAAGATGGTACACTCATGCCGCTCTTCCTTTTCCACGATGCCATCGATGAGGACGCCTTCTGAGGTGTCTTGCCAAGGCGGCGTGGATCACTTCGCCGACTTTGATGGCACTCATACCACCCAAGAAGACGAAGAAAGTTGTGAGAGTTTCGAGAATAGGCCCCCGTGCGCTACACTGGAGAACAAGAATAGTCACTGTGACCAGGAAGTGAACCATAGTGAGCAACAACATCAAGCTGGAACCAAAATCAGTGATCAACGGAATTGGATAAGGAGAATATGGGTGTGGCTGAAGAAGATTACCGACGCATTCTTGGCGCGCACATTTCGTCGGGTCCTCCACCGTGGAGGTGGCTGACGGTTCAGGGGCCAAAACCAGTCTTGGGTGCAGGACGATCCGGAATATTTTAATCTATCCTTGGACAAGTCCGAATGACTTCGGTGCCGAAGAGATGTCAAGACCCTGGGGGGAAAGTGGACAGGCGACAACGCAGCAACACTGAGATGACAATGACGACATGAGGCTGATTGTGCCAAGTCTGTGGAGCGCTCTCTTTCTCTTTTAGAAACAAAACGTATGAGATGAGTTCCGCTGCAGATTGGCGATATTCAGGGTTGCAGAGGTTTATACGGGTTGTAGCTAGGCTGAATCTTGACCATTGGCCCATCGTTACAGCCTCCCCTCGCTAGTTTGTGTTTCGGCCTTCAGCCCCACAACCAACCGCAACTGCACCGCCTCCCTCCATCTAGACCGGTGAACACACTGCGTCCGAGGTGGGAATATAGGCATGCATGCATTCACTCCCTATATGCGTGAACCCACCAATCATCGTCGTCTCGAGTCCTCGGTGGCGATTGTTTCGAAACACGGGCCTCCCGAACAACAGATGTCAGCGGGCCTTCGCCGCGTTTCAGGTGAACTTCACGGCCTCTGACAGCACAAATTGGGCTATTTTTCTGGTTGCCTACGGCCAGCAGCTGCAGGCTACTATATGAATGACGATGCGGGTCCTCCTCTTTTTTTTTTACCGCGGCAGATGATTTCCTAATGTGTTTTTCTTTCTGCTCCGCGCATCAGCATACTTATCTGGCTTTCTAACTTTCTTTTCTTTTCATCTGTAGCAATAATGAATGGTTACAGGGATCTCAGCGCTGGCTCGCAATACATGTACAGTATACCAAATGGTCTTGAAGAGGATTCATTCGAGGGTGTGCAGCCTAGATGGCCGCACCTGCAAAACCAACAGCTGCAATTTCATGGCTACGACCAGGGCTCTACAGGTATGCTATACGTGATGGTTACTCCAGCGCGTGCGTATCCAATGAGGCTAACAAATGTATAGGTGGCCATAGTCAGCACAATGGCCATTGGTCGAACACAGATATCCCACCCCAGTCTTTTCCTCACGCACAACACCTCTCCGTCTCAAGTTTCTCTTCAGCAGGTTCAAGCTTACGATCGTCACAAACAAGCGGATTCTCAGACTTTTCCTTCCGAGACTCACTATCATCATCCTCCTCCTCATGGTCCCGCACATCTGGCATGGGTCGAGACCAACACGTCCTACAGACTGAGTATGCCCTAAGCCACGGCCCACCAGCCCAATCCTCTTACTTCCCCAGCTCCGCAGAGGAGACCGGCTCCGTCACATCAAAGCGGCGACCATCAAGGAAGCCCCTCGTTCAAGAAAAAGACTACTTCAAAACCTGTGTCTCCGCCCACAAACAATCCCGCCCCTGCACCAAATCCCACCGATACTTCTGCACCAGCTGCAAAAAACCCTTTGTCGAAAAAGCAGACTGGAAGCGCCACGAGGAAACCTACCAGGAGCGCCCGGAAATGTTCGAATGTGACCTCTGTCCCGCAATCTACTTTCTAGAAAAAGACTTTACGGCCCACCACGTGCAATCGCACCGCTGCGCGCCCTGCAGTGGCACCACCAAATGGAGCAAGAAGACGCACATGCTCTCCGCACGCAAAGAACGCATGACGCGCACGGGATGGGGCTGCGGCTTCTGCTGCCACTTCAGCTCCGACTGGACCGAACGCTGCAACCACCTTGCGCACCACATGGAGAAGCAAGGGCTTACAGAGTCCGACTGGATCCACAGCAACGTCATCCACTCTTTACTCCAGCGCCCCGTCGTGTCCTACGAGTGGAGGAGGATAGTCCAGGGCATGCAATTGCACACTGTGCTTTGCTCGTGGAACCAGCATTCGACGGGGCGCGTCGAGGGGTACCCGGAGAGCAATCCCATACCGCAGTTGCAAGACTATCTCGAGTATTTTACAGAGGATCAGCATCCGGCTGCGCTGGCGCAGCTCGCGTATAGGAAGATGATTAGGCACTCTGAGCCGCCGAGGACGGCTGCGCCGCTACCACCACCGCCACCACCACAGCAGCAGCAGCAGATGACTGCGAGAGAGCGGCGCGGACAGACGCTGCAGGATCTCACACGCGACACGGAGATGTGGAAGCAACTGATCGATTCCCTGGTTGACGACAATGTCATGCCGCAGCGTGTGTGTCCGCTGGATGGCAGTTTGTATGATGCCTGAAATTCGTCTTAATGTTTAAACCCGTAATGAATAGCGCCTGGAAGGAGTAACCGTGTAGGGAGAAGAATAAACGGCAGTTTCGGAAGCGGATTTTGCGTGCTACATTTCTAACGAATCCGAAAAGCAGGCGGTGTACAATTAATACTTCAAGACGTACTATCACGACAAGACCATGTTGCAACTTCCAACAGTTGTTCCTGCATCGCTTCGGCATGGACGCGCCATCACCATCCTTCCAACTCCTGCACGTTGGTCTCCAAGCTGGGCGGCTGGACTGGCATACCCTTCTTCAACGCGCCCACCAGCGGATCCTTGCTCATGAACTCCCCTATCTTCTCGTCGGTACTGACATCGGTCTTGACGCGCTGATACGCCATGCGCGATGGCCTATCAATCGCGCTTAGAAACTTTTCTCTCCTAGCGTCCGACCATGCCTTGAGTAGCTTCTCCTTGTTGAGCGCTCCGTCGCCCAGGACATGAATCAAGACTTCGGCGAGGGACGACGCGTCTGCCAGGCCGGACGCAAGACCAAGGCCAGCGTAGGGGTTTGTTAGATGCGCAGCATCGCCCACGAGGCAAGTGTGAGAAGATGCGTGGTAGAGTGATTCGGCGAGCCGCTGCTGCGCTTTGTACGGCGCTATCCGGGTGATCTCGTAGTCGATGGATCCCTCGCTGTTCCTGCCTTTGTCTGGGAGCATGAGACGAAGCCTTTCATCTACGCCCTTCTTAATCTCTTCTTCTGTAGTCTTCAGAGGCACACCGTAGGATACGCGCCATAGAGGTGGCCTGGAGTCTGTTGCGTGACTGATTCGCCCGATGAGGCCGTAGCTCTGTGGGTCGATGATGAAGTTGGCGTCGTAGAACCCGTGGCTGTGGAAGTCAAAGTACAGATCGGTAGCTACGAGTTGGGCGGCGAGCGTCTCGCCTTCCAGTTTGAGACCGAGCTCCTTTCGGATGGTAGAGTGGGCGCCAGATGCATCAATGAGATATGCTGCTTCTATCCATTCAATTCCAAGACAAGGAGATGTAGGCGTAGGCGTCGTTTTGACATCGACACTGCCCGGTGATGGTCGTAATCCAGTGACACTGACACCAAGGCGGATCTCCGCCTTCTCACCCAGAGCAGCTAATCGATCCATGAGTACTTGCTGGAACTTGCCCTGAGGCAACAAAAGCTGTCCCTTCCCCTTCATTCCCTCGCCCGAGTTGTCAAATGTCTTTTCAGCGATGATCTTATTTCCATTCTGCAGACTGTTTCGGAAACATAACCCCGAGCTCAAACTTCCAGTCTTGATCAACTCAGGCAGTAGTCCTTCTACTTTTGAGAATATGGGGTAAGTCGGTGGCTGGTGGGCCATTGCACGTGTGGAGCTGGGGTCAGGTTGTTCGGGCTCGATGACGATGACTTTGTTAGGGATATCCGACTGAGCTAGAAGAACGGCAAGAAAAAGACCGACACAGCCGCCCCCAGCTATCACGATGGGAAGATTCTTCGATAGTTTGCCATTTGTGTGGGAAGATCCGCTTGTGCGAGATGTGCCGTTCGTGTGAGATGTTCCATTGGTGTGGGAAGTACCATTAGTGTTGGAAGTACCGTTGTTATAGGTAGTTCCATTGCTGCTACCAGGGTCAAGTGTAAAGTAGCTTGCAGCACTGTCGGTAGTCTCCATTCTCTCTGGAACTTGTAATGTCTTCTTTGGTTCAATAATTCTCACGTATGTTGTACCGATTTCGATTAATGGATGAATAAATTTAGATCAAAAAGATGGTAGCAGCCAGGGGATATAATCTCTGCCAAGGGCTCACGCCTATGGCACCGCTGCAATATCCATTGCATATGTACTTGCGACCGTGCACTCGGAGGGAGCATTGACGGACTACGTGGATGTGGTGTTGTCATGTTGGTACCTGCGGAGCGGCCCCAACGCGGGGAACCGAGCACGGTTGCGAGAGCCTCAGGTTTCAACTAGCATCATATGTCCTGAGGAAGAAGAGACGCTTCTCAAAAAGAAAACAAGATCATGCAGTTGTACTGTTGGAAAACTATAGTTATATCGTGTGACAACTGGTTTGAGGGCGGATATTCTCTTTATCGGAGCCCAGGGTTTGTTATATTGTGGACTGTCCAATGTCAAGAGGCATCTAGAGGAGTGTAAATTCCCAAGTTTGAATCTACTGTATTGGACTATTTAGTGTGTTCTTTAATTGGCGGCATCTTTATGAGGCTTTTTTATCCCGTTTCTGAAGGATCATTCTTGGTAGTAAACCTATCCGCAGAACGCGAAAGGCGAACGAGGCATAAATGATGCTGACTGCTGAATAGAAAAGAGGCTTGTAGTATTTCATTTCCTGATGCGGCTTAACAGAAGATGAACTGGCTAACTGTGAGGTTGCTTAAGGTAGGGTTTGGTAACCGTCGAACTCGCCGCGTGTACGTAGTCCTTTGGTCACTAGGCTGGATACCGGATAAACGTCCAGCTGCAGGAGATGTGAAGGCACAATGGCGTTGCCTGTCTGCACAAAGATAATATTTTGGTGCTGTGAGCTTCAAATCAGGGAGGGTGAACAGGCATGTGCTGGGCTGTAGGGGGGAAGGTGCTCAGATGGTGCGCCGAGGCAGAGGGGCTGTGGCTAATGAAGTGTGGCTCATGACGTGCGCCACGCGGGCCGAAACAAAGCATCGTAGAACGGGACACGAATTGCCAAGTCAAGACTGCCTCGAATACTCCCTGGTAACGCGGCATATCTGTTCTTTTCCAGAAACAAATCTTCTCCATGAGGTAGCGATTACATAGCACGTCTCTCAGCATGTCTGCGCTAGCCACCTCTAACCCGGCACAACAAAGTGGTAGGTGAGGTGGCAGCTTTCGGAGGTGCTGCTCAACTCCGCATCCCCGGTCGCAAGTGGTGGTGGTGAAGCAACACGGAGTAGTGGGCTGACAGACAGGCACAGGAACTTTGTCTAAGTCGCAGAAGAATAAGAATAAGAAGAAGTCAAACTCCAATGCGAGCAAGCCAGACGAGACGGCAAAAGCAAATGGCGACAACGGCAAAGCGGCTCCAGGCGATCATGACGACGACTCCGAGAGTGAGGTGGAGCATCGGCAACAGCAGACTGTATGTTATACCCTTTACATACATGTCTAGGTACTAAAACTGCGAATACAGAAGCCCACCGCGCACACTACAGACCCGGACGCCGATGATGTAGACGACGAACCGCCAGTGTCTCCAACAATACAAACAAACGGTACTCCACACCACAGCATTTCCTCTGCCATTGCTCTAGGACTAGCACGCTCACGCTCGCATCAAGGGCTCTCTCCATCCCCACCGCCCGCCTCGGACACGAGCGCCCGCCTCGATGCGATAGCAAAGGAGCGCGATGCGCTACGCCAGGAAGTCACCGAGCTCAGGAAGAGTCTAGAGGGTATTCAGAGCAAGCAGAGTGCAGGCGCGGCTGACGGATCCCAATGCAATCATGAGGAGGAAATTCGAAGCCTAAGAGAGGAATTGGACGAAGCAAACGAGAGCAAGGAGCACTTTGAGACTCAGTATAAGAACCTGCTGGGCAGGGTAAACACGATCAAGACGAGTTTGGGTGACCGACTAAAGGCTGATGCGGTCGGTGCTCCTCTCTGCTGCTGTGTTGCAGCGAGTATTGTTCTAGGATGCTGACAAGTTGTAGGCTCGTATTGAAGAATTCGAGACGCAAGTCACTGACCTCGAAGACCAAAACCGGGAATTACAAGAGCACAACAGCAGTCTCACAGAAGAGCTTGCAAAGCTACGACAGGAAAAGGAGGCACAAGCTTCAGAGATTGAGACCCTGCGAAGCCGTGCCACCCTGTCACAACAAAACTGGATCAAAGAACGCGATGAACTCATTTCCCGAGAGGCATATGCAAAGGAGGAGTTTGAGAATGCAAAGCAGGCCATGCAAGACTGGGAGGTGCTAGCCATGAACGAGCGGTCATTACGTGAGAACCTTGCGGAGAAAGATGCAGAGCTACGAGAACAACTCGAGTCGATTAAGGATGAGTACGAAAAAGCTGCTAGGGACAGGGACACCAACAGCCAGGCTGCAGAAGGCCTACAAAAGGCGTTGCAGGAGGTCCAGAACTGTAAGTGTTGTCGATTTTGTCTTGTTACGACAATCTAACTAGTCGCAGTGAGGAAAGCCGAGCTCAAAAAGTCTGTTGAGACGTATGAATCACAAATCAACGAACTCCGCAAACAGGTACAAGCTGCAGACGCTGCTGCGGGTGCTGCCAAAGAAGCACTTGAGTCGACAAAGAAAGACCTTGAGAGAGCACTGCCATTTGAAAAGGAGGTTAAAGAAAAGAACCTGCTTATTGGCAAGCTGCGGCATGAAGCTGTCACGCTGAACGAGCATCTCACCAAAGCCTTGCGCATTTTGAAGAAGGGCCGACCAGAGGATAATGTCGATCGCCAGATCATCACCAACTACTTTTTGCATTTCCTGAGCATTGACCGCAGCGACCCCAAGAAGTTTGAGGCACTGCAGTTGATTTCTGCCTTGCTGGGGTGGACTGACGGTAAGTCTCCCACGACAATACTACTGCGAGGGTAATCTGACATGAACTGCAGAGCAAAAGGAACAAGCAGGTCTCGCCCGCCCAGGCACGGCAACCAACTCTGGGGGTCTCCGCCTCCCCTTGGCACCTTTCCGGCGGACACCATCCACGCCCTCACTAAGCTCGGCGGTAGATCCAATGCTCATGGCTAGCAGCTCAAGTAACAAGGAATCGCTAGCCGAGCTATGGCAAGACTTCCTTGAGCGGGAAGCCGCCGAGGGCAAGGACGACGCTTCGAGAAGAGGAAGCACTGTGAGCCAGATGACCAGGACAGAGAGCGGGCTTGGCATCAGCGACAGGAAGTGAATTGCATTTGGGATGCATGTACTGATATAGGAAACACCTTATTCGTCTGCAACTTTCTGTGGACGTTGGTATAATAGAGCCCTTGGGTGCTTGGTCACGTCGGATCGCTTGGTTCGATCTTTAACAAGTGTCTCGTGTGCATCGTATGACTCGAGCCTAATGCCATGTGTTGTTACACTCTCAATGTACAAGAAATTCTCAATTCCCGTCCGGCGTCGCTGCGCAGGCGGGAAAGATATCCAATGGAGAGAAAGCTGGATGCTGCCGCTCCTACCCCCTCATCACCCTCGGTGGTGACATCATCTCCTCCAACCCGTATGCTTCAAGATCTGTTCCTCCTTCTCTTTGCGTGGGTCGGGCAACATGGTGCGCGTTCTCTGTGCCTCCTCCCGTCTCTCGCGTGCCCACTGCTTGGCTTGCTTATCGGTAGGTCGGCGAATAGCCCAGTTGAGCTGGCCGAAGATGTTGGTTTTGATGGCTAGCATCAATTGTCAGCTGTACGCCTAGACAATACCACCAGCATGTGCCGAGACAGCCACTTACCATCTACACAGTATGGGCAGAGAATGTGCAGCCGCTTGACCCTCCCGCATGCTGAGCATCTATTCAGCGATGTAACATCCTTTAGCCCTTTCCCTGCCATGAACCGTTGTCGCTTCTTGCGATACGATGTCTTTTTCTTGGGCACTGCATTGAGTATTCCGTCCCAGATGTCCGCTAATGACGGTATCTTTGGTAGTGATAGCGAGGGCAGTGCGAGTGCGCCGAAAGGTGTATTCAATGCACCAAAGGGCTGTGCGAGGCGTTGCAGAAAAGGCGCATTCAAGATGGGTCGCGTGGAGGCATTGAGACCCGGCAGAAGGGTCTGCCACAGCGGGGGGAGTGGGCGAGCAAGGGCCATTTTCTCTCACTGGGCTGCCCGCAATGTTGGCGATGGCGGTGATGGAGTTGCAAATTGTCGGCGCACGGGTGTCCGAGCATACAGGTCGCGCCTTACCGCCCTCCCACTAGCGCGCTTTCGCTTCCTAAGGCCGACCCCTTTCCCGCGCCTGGTGTCTCCGCGAGAAAGTCGCCAGCGCAACGACCCTGACTATTTACCTCCCAGCCAGAAACCCTACGGTTTTCTGTTTTTATCCTGTCCGCCTGTCACAAGGTCTAGCTCCCCCATAACATACACTCTCCGCATTCTCTTCCTAGCTACATACCCGCCATCCGAGGCCCCCACCGCCCACAATGGCTGCCGCGTACCAGAACCAGTCGCAGCCCATCTTCCCTGACAGCTATGTCGGTTTCGACAGCATCACCAAGCAGATTGAGCGCAAGTCAATCAAGCGGGGTTTCCAGTTCAACGTCATCTGTGTTGGTAAGGACTGCTATTTGAACTGACTGTCTTGTGCAGACGCCCACTAACAGGTGTAACCAGGCCAGACGGGTCTGGGCAAGTCGACGCTCATTAACACGCTCTTTGCCTCGCACCTCATGGACAGCAAGGGCCGCTTCCAGCCCGACGAGGAGGTCCGCAGCACTACCACCATCCACCCTGTCTCACACATCATCGAGGAAAACGGCGTGCGTCTCCGCCTCAACATCGTCGACACCCCCGGCTACGGCGACCTGATCAACAACGAACGCTGCTGGGACCCCATTGTCAAGTACATCAAGGACCAGCACAGTGCCTACCTGCGCAAGGAGCTCACCGCTCAGCGTGAGAGGTACCTCCAGGACACGCGCATCCACTGCTGCCTGTTCTTCATCCAACCATCTGGTCACGCCCTGAAGCCCATTGACATTGTTGTCCTTAAGAAGCTGAGCGAGTTTGTCAATGTCGTGCCTGTCATTGCCAAGAGCGATAGTCTGACGCTGGAGGAGCGTGCCGAGTTCAAGCAGCGGATAAAGGAGGAGTTCCAGTTCCACAACCTGCGCATGTACCCCTACGACAACGAGGAGGATGACAGTGAGGAAGTGCAGGCAAAGCAGGCTATCAAGGTATGCTGAAGTTGGGCTATTATCTACGACACGGGCAGCAGTTAACATGCAGCAGGAGCTCCTGCCCTTTGCCGTTGTCGGTTCCGAGAGGACTGTTGTCGTCAATGGCAAGAACGTCCGCGGCCGCCAGAACAAGTGGGGCATTATCAACGGTGAGCAACAGCATGCCCGTCATTTTCTTTCTCACGCAAACGAACTGACGCGTCGTAGTCGAGGACGAGAACCACTGCGAATTCGTGTACCTCCGCAACTTCCTTACCCGCACCCACTTGCAAGACCTGATCGAGACGACCGCACAAATCCACTACGAATCGTTCCGTGCTAAGCAGCTGCTTGCGCTCAAGGAGAGCAGTGCCCACGGAGGCCATTCCTCGCGCCCCATCTCACCTGCCGCTGATCGCGAGCTTAGCAGGAACAGCCAGCGCATGACCATGAACGGGTACTAGGACTTCCCGCACCATAGTCGCGTCGATAGCAATACAGGCAGGCATGGCGGCCCTCCACCGCCGCGTATGGATCCGCGCTCGGACAGGCACTATTCTATGGATCCCATCTGAGCCTTGCGTGTCTGAGAGAGCAGTGTGTGAGGAGGGTGGTTTGGAACGTTTTGATACCAGTGCATCATCTAGCACGAAAATGGGGAGGGAGTGAGAGGCTTTGCAGCACACTTCAGATTTGACACCTTTCTCAATATCCTTTTAGTTACGATGGACCTTTTTAACTTCTTTCTGATCTCGTATGTCATAGCACGGTGTAGTGGTTGGGCTGAGAGCTGGGTTGTCGCCCCGATTCCTTCTAGGATAGCAAAGTACTTCGAAGCCGACTGGTCTTCACCATGGTTTGCTATAGTGTGCAATGGCTTCCTTGTGGATGACCTTGTTCCCCATTTCTCCCCTGCTCTTTTCGCTATTGGCTTCGGATCAGGCTACTGTACATGGATGTTGTGAGACTTGCCGGATAGCGCCATGCAGCGGCCTCGGAGATGCGGCCCCACTGTTTCCTTCTGCCGCTCAATCCTCCTTGTATCTGCGGACGGTACCGATACAAAGTGGGGCCTGGCCGTTCTGGGTAACACGGGTGTTGATGTTTGGAAGGCTTCATCTCAACAGCTTTGACCCCGCAAAGTCCTCGATACTATCATCGCCCTTGTTTCCGCTGCCTTTCTTTGTTTGCCCTGTAATGCGCACAGGTCCCCCACTCTTTGCTCTGCCAGGTGAATTGTCAGGTGACTTGGACGACGCCACACCAGTATCGGTTTCGCCAACGATGCGCTCAATCACTTTTGCCTTGGCTCCAGCCCTCTTGAGCCGATCGTCAAAGTCAGCAACTGCGTCTTCAGTGTTGGCCGTGTCAAAAGTCTCCAGATCCGTCAAGGAATGCAGCAATGTAACGTTGCTCTTTAGCCTTTCATTCTTTGGAAGCAGCGATATCCTCTCTTGGCCCTCTTTCTCATCAGCCCCTCGGCCCTCTGGCTCGTTGACTTGAGTATTGCTTGTGTTCGGCTCAGGGGTGAGGCTGGGGAGCCGCGAACCCCATACTACGCTCCTCCCATGCAGCTCGCCAAGAGCGGCAAACTTCTCAAACCCTTTTTCAAGTCCAAAGATTCGGCCTTCGACTCGACCGGCGTGGGCGCCGTCCGAGACGCCGAGGTCGTAGGCTGCAGTGTAGAGAGTGTCTTCTAGGGTTAGGAGGGTGTCGAAGGGGTCGTCGGAGACGTGGTATTGAGACGTCGGCTGCCGAGACATTGGATGAGGGTTCAAAGAATGACTTTGGTAACCTTGTGTGATATCTCTTGGAGCAATGGTTACTTTCCAGTCGTTGACAAAGACAGTGCCGTACTACTCCTTGAAGCTGATTTTCTCGGGGGCTTACAAATATAGCAGAATGTAGTACTTGCAGCATTTGGACTTTGCCCCTCAGGTCCCCGCCGAGCATAGATCAGATTCAGGGTTCGGTCATTTTTGTGGCGTTGGCGCGGCGGGGTCGGTTCTGGCGGGGCTGCTACAACCACACACATCGGAGCCCGTGGCTGTCGCGTTTGACTCAGAAACTCTATTAGATCACGGGGTGGACGCATACATTCCGATATACATGTGCTGATCTCGTTTGTTCTGTTTCGCAATTGATACATGTCCTATTTGAAGTGAGAGCAGTAAGAACAGACAACATCTTCCTTCTCAAAGCACGATCGCATTAACACTCTCCAAAGGACGCAACTTCCCATGACCGAGGCACCAAAGAAGATTCTGCCCATCGAGGGCGAGCGTAATGTGCTCATCACTAGCGCTCTCCCATACGTAAACAATGTTCCACATTTGGGCAACATTGTCGGATCCGTACTTTCCGCCGACGTCTTCGCCCGTTTCTCACGCGCACGAGGATACAACACACTATACGTTTGCGGTACAGACGAGTATGGGACGGCCACAGAGACCAAGGCAATTGAAGAGAAGGTGACTCCCAAGGAGCTTTGCGACAAGTACTATGCGCTGCATAGCGAGGTCTACAAGTGGTTCAACATTTCGTTTGATCACTTCGGACGTACACCTACACAGCAGCAGACGGATATCGCACAAGACATCTTCACAAAGCTGTACAAGAATGGCTATCTCGAGGAGCAAACAACAACACAACCTTACTGTGAAACACACAAGAGCTTCCTTGCTGATCGATTCGTCGAGGGAACATGTCCGCTGTGCGCCTACGATGATGCGCGAGGCGATCAATGCGACAAGTGCGGACATCTCCTTGACCCCCTGGAGCTGAAGAACCCCCGGTGTAAGCTCGATGGCGCAACACCAGTTCCGCGCGAGACCAAACACGTGTATCTCTGCCTGGATAAGCTGCAGCCGCTAGAGGAGGAGTGGTTCAAGAAGGCAAGCAAGGAGGGCAACTGGAGCTCCAATGGTGTTCAGATTACTGCCTCCTGGCTCAAAGAAGGTCTGCGACCGCGCGGTATCACGCGAGACCTGAAGTGGGGTACTGCGGTGCCTCTTGAGGTACGACGAATCCTTTAGAATCTGGCCAGAACTCAACTGACCAAATCAGGGCTACGAGGACAAGGTCATGTACGTGTGGTTCGACGCGTGTATAGGCTACGTCTCGATTACAGCAACCTACACAGAGGACTGGAAGAAGTGGTGGCATAACCCTGAGCAGGTCAAGCTCTACCAGTTCATGGGCAAGGACAACGTGCCATTCCACACCGTTGTCTTCCCCTGCTCGCAGATTGGTACCAAGGACAAGTGGACCATGCTCAACACCATCTCCACAACAGAGTACTTGAACTATGAGAAGGGCAAGTTCTCCAAATCAAGAAATATCGGTGTATTTGGCAACAATGCTAAGGAGACGGGTATCCCATCTGATGTGTGGCGCTACTACCTCCTTTCGCATCGCCCGGAAACTGGAGATACCGAGTTCGAATGGGACGGCTTCATTGCGGCAAACAACAACGAACTCCTCAAGAACCTTGGCAACTTCATCAATCGCGTCATTAAATTCGTCAACAACGCAAAGATCTACGACTCGGTCGTGCCTGATTACACCAAGTTTGACGACCCCTACTTTATCGAGCACAAGAAGAAGGTTAATGACTTGCTCAAGACGTACATTGCAGAGCTGGAAGATGTCAAGATCCGTGCTGGTCTTGCTACTGCGTTACACGTCTCAAGCTTGGGTAACTTGCTTCTGCAAGATAACCGCCTAGACAACAAGTTGGCCACTGAGCAGCCAGATCGATGCGCCGCTGTGGTCGGACTTGCGCTAAGCCAGATCCATCTTCTTGCCAGTCTGATTCAACCCTATATGTAAGTCAAGTTTCTCTTTTACGCCGTTTGCATGGTCGGAACGGTGATGGCCGGAGTGTCCATTGTGCACACATCGGCGAGGGTCATTTCGCGCGACACGGCGCCTTTGTACACAGCTGCACAAGACTATGAAACTGACGCTATTGAACACATGGCTAACTGTGCAACAGGCCTGACACTACCACTGCCATTCTCTCGCAACTCAACGCAGAATTCCTCATCATCCCAGACACTTGGGAGGCACGTTCGCTGCCCGTTGGCCACAAGATCGGTACTGCCGGTTACCTCTTCACTCAAATCAAGCCCGAAAAGGAGCAGGAGTGGCGAGAGCAGTTCGGAGGTGAAGAGGCCCGCAAGGCAAAGGAAGAAAAGGCCAAGAAGGCCGCGGCTAAGAAGGCCGAGAAGGAGCGCAAGAAGGCTAAGAAGGCCGCCGGTGGTGTAGAAGCTGCAGAGAAGGGAAAAGATGGGCCCGCAGCGAAGACGGCAGAAGAGGAAGTGTCGAGGGGTGTAGAGCAAGTCAGTCTTCAGACATCTTAGCGTAATTGTCTTGTGAAGGAATCTGAGTAGAGGTTCGGCGTTGGCGATGGCACTGGGGTTCTCGGAGCATGGCAGTGGAGTGCTGGCATTCAACACCATAAAAGGGTTGTTTACCGTGTTGTAGCAGGCTTTCCTGGAAATTGCCCTGTGGCGATGACATGGGTTCCAAAGGCTTGGGCAGGCGGTCCTTTGTGACATGGTAGCCACGCGCACAGCAGAAGTTTGTGTTAGTAGATTAAACTCGAGCGTCCGAGTAGACGAAATAAGATATGCTATTCCGGTAGATTTCACCGTGCCCAGCTTTTGTGCTTCTGGTTGTTGCCAAGGTCGTTCTTTCATGGGAGAAGTACTCGGGGGTGAGGAATGGCAAATGGACATGGATTGTGCGTTAGGTGAGACTACACGGCGGAACTCTCCAAGCCAAGATCACACTTCAACTACCAATGCACGCCATCGTAGTTATCAATTGATCTGTATGTCGATAAGCCTCTTGTCTAATCCTGCTCTCTGGCAATGTCCGCTTCCCAATCGGACTGCAGCTACACTCAACGGGCCACTTCGCTGTAGTCTCATCTGCTCCTGACTGACGCATTCACTGAGGCAGGTGGGTTCCAGACGCCCCTTCCTCAACCGCTCACATGCACAGTGTTTGCCCACAACCGACGTGGCCCCCGCTTGGGCTGTTTATTGCTCACTGTGAGGGGTTAAATTGCGTCTGGCCACTGCGCTTCTACTTCACTTTCATCACCACTACGCTCGGCCCCCAGCCCTTATATAGCAATTGTTTTCTACTTCAGTTTCCTTCTCTCCTCACGCTCCTTCTTTGACAATCTCCTCAACTACTTGTGAAGTTCATCACACACCAATCGCGTCTCATCAATCACAGCTTTTACTCTCAAAGGTACACAACACCTCACCCCTCTGCTCTACCGTTTGCCCCCATCCTTCCCACACCCTTTGCTCTGGCGACTGATTCAGTCGGCTTTAACAGTTGCGTCTTTAGTCTACACGTCATCATGGCGAGCGGATACGCGCCGCAGATGGAGAAGCTTGCCGGTATGGGCATTGGTGAGCAGCGCGAGTTCGCCCATGGTGAGGATGCCATTGGCGGCAGCGCAAAGCATCCCACGGCGGATAGATACGGTAGCGAAGCCTCGATGGTGACCACTCCCACAACGAACAGGACCGATGGGGAGCAGCCCAAGGGCCCCGCTGAGATGGAGGCTGTCACTGTCGTCTGGACTAGAAATTGGTTGATTGCTGCATACGTCGCGTAAGTACATTGTCTTTCCATCCACTGTCCAGTGGAGCCACTTGCTGATACTGTAGTTTAGTATCATGCTCATCTCGTTCATCAACTCCCTCCAGCAGCAGGCCAACTTCACGTGGAAGCCCTACGTTACGTCGACCTTCGCGAAGCATGGCTTGACTGCCATGACTGATGTGGTTGCCAACATTGTCGGAGGTGTTTCGAAGCTGCCATTGGCCAAGTTCATTGATCTCGTCGGTCGTCCTCAGGGGTTCCTCATCTGCTTGATCTGCATCGTCCTTTGTAGGTCTTGCCAGCTTGCTCTCCCTTTCCCTTGCTATACGCTACAGTGGCTTACAATCGATCCAGCATTGATGCTCATGGCCCAGTGCCAGGACGTAGAGACGTTTTGCGCAGCCCAAGTCATCTACTGGACCGGTATGAATGGTGTAGACTACGTCTTCAACATCTTCATCGCCGATACCTCACTCATGAAGAACCGCCTCATCTGGATGGCTTTCACAGGGTTTCCTTATGTCGTCAACACATTTGTAAGTCCCATGTTTCCATTCACCTAGTTTACTTGCTGACACTGTTTCTTCACAATTAGGCCGGTCCCAAGCTGGGTGAAGTCTTTCTCAAGCACGGCGGCTGGCGCTGGGGTTATGGGACCTTCACCATCTTGACACCAGTCTTCTCGCTAACTTTCTGGGCTGTTTTCTGGTTTATGGGTAGACGGGCGAAGAAGCTGGGCGTCCTCAAGCGTGAGAGCACCCACAGATCTCTGGTAGAGAGCATCAAGTACTGGTGCATCGAGTTTGATGGTGAGCACTCTTGCTGAGAATGTTTTCGCACTGCTAACACCTCTCAGTCGTCGGGCTCATCCTTGTATGCGGTGGCTTTTCGCTCCTACTTCTTCCATTCCCGCTCGCCGCATATCAGAAAGATCGCTTCGCTTCGCCCATGGTCATCTGCATGATTGTCTTCGGAGCACTTCTCATTGCTCTCTTCGTAGTATGGGAGCGCTTCTACGCTACCAAGTCGTTCTTTCCGTTCTACCTCATGAAGAACCGTTCCGTTATCGCGGCTTGCCTGTTGGGTGGAAACTCATGGATTGCCTTCTAGTAAGCTTTCAACATCTATCTGAAAGACAGCACTGACTGACTCGATCAGCTCCTACCGGATGATGTACTCGTCTTACCTTCAGGTCGTCTTTCAGCTTTCGGTCGCAAAGGCAGGCTATATCACCAACATCTTCAACATTGTTTCCTGCACTTGGGCCATCATTGTCAGCTTTGCAATGAAGTACACCGATACCTACAAGTGGGGAGCTGTCGTTGCGATTCCTATCCAGATCCTCATGACCGGCCTGTTGATCTATCTCCGTACACCAGGCAGCAACATTGCAGTCCTCATTGTAGTCGAAGTCTTTGGGGCCATGGCAAGCGCAATGCTTTACAATGTCGAGCAAGTTGCCATCATGATTGCTGTACCGCATGAGCAAGTAGCCGTCAGCATCGCGCTCCTCAACGTCATCACTGCAGTCGGCGGTGCCATCGGCCAGTCTATTAGCGCCACGATTTGGGCCCAGATGGTACCTCAGAAGATTGCCAAGTATCTTCCTCACGCTCCCCCTGCCGAGATTGCTCGACTCTACGGTGACCTTAACGCCCAGTTGGCATCACCATGGGACAGTCCGGAGCGTCAGGCTGTGGTTCGTGCCTTTGCCGACACCCAGAAGACTATGGTCATCTTTGGAACTTGTGCGCTCATTCCATGCTTGGTGTGGGTGGCTATGTTGAAGAACTCGCGCATGAGCGAGCACAAGGCTAGGAAGGGTCTCCAGGCTTAAGTAGTGTATCACTGCAAGGTCTGGGTCTGCGAAGCACGTGTGCGGTACAAAGGTAGACATGTATGGAATGACGCGTCGGAGTGGGTAACGGGCGATATGAGTGATGGTGCTGTTCTGCCCTGTATCACGACTCTTACTGGTCTTCAGTATATTTATCATATTCGAGTCCAATGAATTGATCTTTTGACATGACCATAGGGTGTCCGTCCCGCGTTGCATTTTTGGGAGATCGTACGCAATGTGGTGAACCAGAACCAAAGAGCAAAGATATCTTGTTCTCTGTGTACAGGATCTAGGCCCTACTCAACGCGTAAGCAGCGTAGTTGTGATGGAGGCTCAGCGTTGTATGGCCGAGGGACCGGGAATGGTTTCGGAACCAGTGGGACGGCAAACCCCCAACCACTATGACGTCCAGTGGCCTCCCACCCTGCATCCATGCAACTCAATTCATGCACCATTCTGATCTACAGTAATAGCCAATAGCTACGGCGCCTTGCCTTGTTCTAGTCGGGCAGCACCATGCTCCCTTGGACATCATTGGCGGTGAAGCGCCAACGCATACCAGCCTCGCCAATTCCCTGGGTCAGACGCCTGCATCGGTCCCACCAGCCACTCTCGACGACACACCGCACGCGTACCATGCTTTTCCCATGAATCTGACATGCTTCATTTTCTGGAATCATAAGGTACCTTACCCGAGAAAAGTCACATTCTCAGAGTGCCAAAATGCATTTGAATCACCTGCTCTCATTACCGCCGGCTATCATCGCCCTGTGCGCAAGCTCATCGGTTGTCGCTGCCCAAGCCGATTCGCACCAGCAACAATGGCCGCACAATGTACCCAAGCACCTAAAGTACTTTCCCGAGGACGAGGTTCATGCTCGGCGCGGACTGAGCGTCGCGCAGAGGTTGCAACATGAGAAGCCGATTGGAGTCAAGAAGATGAGTTTGGACGAGAGCGAAATGTTCATGCTCGACAATTGGATATTCGCCTCGGACTCTCAACAACCGTCTCGGAGATCCGACTCGGACAGCCTGGGTAACCTCACTGTACAAGCCGTCTCGCCTCTACGACCGCTGGCTCAGTCGGACTGGTTGGCGCGCATGCACATTCGAGATGTGCTGCTTAAACGCCAATTCCAATGTCCCGAGGGAACCAATAGCTGCGAGTCGATTGGGGCGCCAGACGTCTGCTGCGGTACAGGAAGCGATTGCATAAACACCAGCGGTAGCTCTGACGCCGGAAAGGTTGGATGCTGCCCCAAAGGACAAACTTGCGCCGGAAACGTCAGTTGTGATAGTGCGAGCGGATACTCGAGCTGCCCCGGTTCACCCAACGGAGGATGCTGTATGCCTGGATTCAAATGCCTGGGCGTAGGATGTAAGTCCAAAAAAAATACAACATGTCACGGCCAAGTAGATACTAACTCGCACAGGCATCCGAGAAGCCACATCGACAGCCTTCATCCCGCCCTCTTCCACCTCGACCACCGCTGCTCCCCCCGCTCCCACGTCAACAGCAGGCCAGACACCCACCACGCCCTCCCCCTCCAGCACAACCCCTCCACCCACCAGCAGCTCCTCCTCCTCTAGCACCGCATACACCTGCTCAACAGGCTGGTTCTCCTGCCCCGCCTCCCTCGGCGGCGGCTGCTGCCAAACCGGCCGCACCTGCGCAACCGGCGCCAGCTGCATCGGCGACCCCCCCACCACCAGCACACGCGCGCCCGACGCCCCCATCCGACCCACCAGCGGCACCACGACGGCCGCGCAAGCCACCAGCGCAGACGTCTGTCCCCAAGGCTTCTACGTCTGCAGCGCCTACTACCCCTCGGGCTGCTGCCGCGTCGGCCGCGACTGCCAGACCACGGGCTCCTCGTGCATGCTCCCCACCGGCACCGTCGTCGACACCAACGGCGTTACCGTCGTGGCGCCCACGACGAGCGCGCGCACCTGCCCCAGCGCCTGGTACAGCTGTGCTGCCGCCGCCGGCGGAAACTGCTGTCCCCAGGGCTATGCCTGCGGAGACGAGCAGTGTACCGCGACGG
This sequence comes from Bipolaris gigantea, assembly GCA_030558545.1. NCBI lineage: Eukaryota > Fungi > Ascomycota > Dothideomycetes > Pleosporales > Pleosporaceae > Bipolaris > Bipolaris gigantea. The sequence continues at coordinate 60,373 of JALPSE010000049.1, forward strand.
CGAGCGGCCAGGCGGGCACCACGGCCAAGGCTACGCCCAGTAGTAGTAGTAGCCCGGCGAGCTCGGTAGCCGCTCGTTCCACTGCCGTGTCCATGGTGCTCGCGGCGGCCATTGCGGTTACCGTGGGGCTGTCGTGAGGGTGATGGCGTTTGGATGGTTTCTTATTTTTTTTTATTTTTTATTTTTTTTACGACGGCCATGAATGATGAGGACGAATGAATAGGACTTGTGCCGAGGACGAGTATATAGCGCGCGCGAAGAAAGAGGGGGGGGAAAGGGAAGGGCTTATGCATTTACACTCAAAACAGAATCATTTTCATTCTTCCAAGAGTTTTGATGCAAGTGGAAAACAGAGACTCATTGGGGGGTGGGGGATTCACTAAACTGCCTACAGCTTGTAGCTTCCCGCACCCTTCTTCACCCCTTGCTTGACTTCCTTGCCCTCGACGTCCGTAACAACACCCTTGCGTCCGATAAGCTGTACGCCACCCTTCTTCAACGCACCCAGCAACTGCTTCTTCTCGCCCCTCTTCTTCGCCTTGCCCTCGACCTTGTGCTCCTTGGGTGGGTGGAGGCCAGCCTTCTTCGCCCTCTCCTTTGCGCGCCGTCGCTTCGACGACTTTTCCTCTCGAGACATTTCTTCGCGGGCAACAGGCATGCCGCTCTTTGTGACGATTTCAGCCTTGTTTTGCTCGTCGCCGGGCCTGTAGATTTCTTGGGGTGCGAGCATGCTTGCACTCGCCACATCGCCTCCAGCAGTGGGGCGCGCATCTTCCATATGGATGGCGGGGGCGTCCGTGCGAATTTCAAGATTGGGTACTGCTGGCTTGGGCTTGAAGTGTGAGGAGCTGAGGGAATCAAGTTTGGCGGATACGCTTCTCCAGAGAGCGGAGATCTCATCGTGCTCCTTCTTGAGCTTTTCATCCTTGGCCTCGACGAAGTTGGGGTCTGTCTGGCGTAGGTGCTCTTCTTCGTAGATTTCGGCCAGACCTTTGCCGGATTTGGTGTCATCTATCTCGACCCGGCCCCGTCGGGGGCCTGTTGCGAGGTCGTCTGGTCTTCGGCGGTGTACTTCGTCAAATTCCCCAGCTAAGATGCGTCGTTTGATGAGTGCCTCAATGTCTTCTGATGTTTCTTGCGTGACTATTGGGACCGGTTTGCCGGCTCTTTCGAATTCGAGATTCTCCTCTAGCAGTGAGTTTAGCGGACGGTCAGCTGCGCGCGCCTCTCCGGATAGCTGCCATTGTCGTTTTGCAACATTGGCTGCTTCTAGCTTCCTGATCTCTTCTGCTATCTTGGCCTGCCTGCGTTCGTGTGTGGATCGTCTTGACTTTGGATCTGAAGGGTCAACATCCGAAAGATCGCCATCGCTTTCTACATCATCATCGTCCTCGAACAGATCTCTGTGTACCTTGGCCATAGTGCGCTCCACGTCCTCCTCCATCTCTTCTTCTGCCACCTCCTGCTTCTCTGGAAAGTTGTGTGGGTTCGGCCGCCCTCGCTTCTTGCTGTTCTTGTTCTTGTTCTTTCCAGCTTTCTGCGCCGGTGGCGCAAAGAAATCCTTGTACATGACATTGTTAGCGTTCATGCCAGCATCGAGGCCGTCCAGATCGCCCTCCTCGAAATCATCCTCATCGCCGCTGTCACCCTCCGGCGCATTGAGATCTGCGTTGCCAAAGGTTGGTCCATCCTCATCAGATTCATCATCGGATGCGTCTCCTGACGAAGGCCGCACCTTGGTTTTGGCGCCACCGTCTTCCATTGGGTCTGCCTCCCAATCTATCTCTTCGTCGTCGCTATCCACGCCCTCTCCTCTCTGATCTTGCTGTTCTAGGAAGTCGGTCTGCTTGTTGAAATCATCTATAGAGAAGAAGCCATCATTGAGACCATTTGGATCGGGCACATAGGTTTCTGCAGGCTCGTCATCAGATCCCTCATCGGAGAGCATGCCCTCTTTGCCGTCTTCCATTTCTTCATCTTCGTCTTCTGACTCGTCGTCTTCTGGTTTCGCATCCTCGTCATCGTCCACACCATCGTATTCCCAATCCACGCCCTCTTCTCCTATGTCAGACTCGGTGTGATATTCCTCAGGCTCCTCAAGATCCTTTTCGTCTTCTTCATCAAACTCTGGCACAACACCATCTTCCTGTTCTGGCAGCGAAAGTTCAATTTCTTCTGCTGTCGCCTCAACAATCTTGCGCGTCTGCTCGAACACTTGGTCCACTCCGAAGCCGTCTATGTGGACTTTCTTCAGATGCAATACATTAACGTCGTCGTCATAGCCTCCGCCCCGCTTCCGCTTCTTGCGCAACTCTTGTTGTCGTCTCGATTGCGATTCGCTCACGCCAGCAGCGACGGGGTCGAGGTATTGTTTCGCAGCGGCCAGGAAAGACGCATTAAGCTGAAAAGTGGGCTGCAAGAAGGCGAGGGGGTTTGTGAGCAAACTTGTGGGCGCAGTCGCAGCGGCGGGCTGGAGCTCCATTGGGGGCGGAGGGGCCGAGCCCAGGGAGAGTGTGTGCGAAGAAACAGAGGTATCGGGCGAAAAGGAAGGCTGTGCCATCCTATCGAATTGTCGTGGCTGAATGCGGTTGGGAAGACTCGCAGTGCAGAGACACTGAAGTTCGCGCGACGGCATTCGAACTTTTTTGGTGGAGAAGGTGGTCATAGCGTGCGTTGGCTCGACCATCTATCACACTTTTGATGCATACTATCACAGACGATGATACCAAGGTTCACTCGAGAATTGGGTACTTTTGTGAGATCTTATCGGTTGTATTACATGTTCATGATTATAAATGCAGAACCTCAAGCTGGCCATAGCAGCGCCGTGCTGATCATGTGAAATTGGTAACAGAAAATCATCGCTATACTTCTATCCCTCTATCCTTTCTCCCTCCTTCTTCAGCTTCTGGTGAATACTCTTCAACAATTCAAACGTGAGCATAGTAGTAACGGCTGCAGGGACAGCGCGAACCATATTGGTTCCCATGCCGTTGTAGAAGGCTCTCCAACCCTCTTCTTGGAGGATTACGGTGCACGTTCGAAGTATGCCACGATAGCGAGGTATGTTGATCATACCGTCTGAAGAAGCTGTTCCTGGAGGTCGTGTGTGGAGTTGATCGTGATGCCCTCCTCGGAACGTGATATGGTTGTCTGAGTGCTCGGGAAGCGCTCGTTGCTGGGTCTGCAGTCGCGTGCGCAAAACCTCGTGTGGGTATGTAGCTGACGTCGCAGTCATTTTGCTGAGTACAGTGGCCAACGCAATTGCAAACCAATGCACCTCTTCAGTCTTTGCGTCTGCTTGGCCCATTTCTAGGCCAGTAAATTTCATCTTCAGGAATTCATATAGTGGAAACTGGATAGCGACGTGTGTGAGTCCAAGCAGAGCTGGCGTAAGTCCAGAGTAAAAGGATATAAGACCTTCTTTGGCATACATCTTGCGGAAGGCGTCAAATGTATTTTTGTAGTGCCATGGCGGCCGATGTTCGTCTGATGCACGAGCGCTGACTTGTGACATCAATCTCGTCTTGACAACCCAGATGGGATTGGTGACTAGGGTCGAACAGCCACCGGCAACTAATGAGGCAACAGTTCGAGCGAGCCATTTGTTCTCTGAAAGTCAGGCCCAGTCAGCAATGCAAGTTAAAGAGCCTGGAGTGACTACTGACCCATCTGAGGATAGAGGAGATTCTTGGTCTGATCGTACGTGCTCATATAGACTGCCCAGGTCGGAATGTAGCCGAGTAGCATTGGGCCGAGGCCTCTGTACAGGCCGCGGATACCATCCTCGACCCAAATGATGCGCGCAGTACCACCGAGGCCTTTGTAGACGGTACGGGGCGGTCCAGTATACTTTCGTGGGCGAAATGAGCCCTGCGCCTGCAATCGCGTCTTGATGACATCAAGCGGGCAGGTGACGATGCCGGAAGCGACGCCGGCAGAAGCCCCGCACAGCGCATTGACAGGGCCGTCAGGAAGGTTTGCGACTTTGACAGCCAGGTTTGCAATAGGCGCACTCCAGGCACTCTGCTTGGTGGGTATTGACATATCGCGCGGTTGGACAGGCCGGGCGGATGGCGCATACCGGTCGGGGACTTTCGTCGGGGACGGCGGCTCGGGATCGTGTGTCGACATGGGTGGCACTGCTTGTGCCGATTCATTAGAGCCAGTCTATGAGCGTGGTTGAAGAGTGGGTGGGTGCGTACAGGCCGTCGTCCCCTTTGCGGTGCCTCAGTGTGCGGAAGCCCCGCAGCACTTGAGTAACACAAGAATTAACGATTGTTCGGCTCCATTGACGAGCGGACAAAGTGCGGAGTTGTCTCTGAGGGTGCCAGGCCAGGCGACTGCACCAACTGTCGCGGGGCGGTCGTCTGGGGTGTGGGGTGAGAGAGAGGGCGGCGTGGGGTGGCGGTGGTGGTGATGGTGGATGTTGTTGTGGTGGTGGTGCAAAGCTTGGTTCTCGATGCGACGTCAGAGCCAGTGGCAAGCACGAGTGAAGCTGCTTGAGCGGGTGGGGACTGCCCGCTCGCTGACTAAGCCCCTGGCCCGCCGGCGGCCAAGCTCAGCCTATTGGCTTTCGTTTCTTTCGCATTACGACCTCACCACCTCCGACTGTCAAAACTGCAATTGACGGCAGTATCACGACTCGACATCCCCGATTCGCCGTCGAAACACCGCAACCATGTCTGCGCCGTCTCTCGCCCCTTACATCATGAAGCGCCCGTGGCTGCAGCGCTGGATGAAGCCCCTCTCCAACTGGTACTGCAACGCCGCTGGCTACAGGCAGCTCGGCCTGAGGTACGGAGTCCCGATGCGAACGCCGTCTACCGCCGAGGACAGAAAAAATTACATACGGCAGGCGAATGAAGGATGTGGAGCAATGGGCTGACGGAAACTGTCATACAGGGCCGATGACCTGCTCCCCGAGGAGAACGACACCGTCCAGACCGCTCTTAAGCGTCTCCGACCCCAGGAGGCCTACGACCGTGTCTTCCGTCTGCGCAGGGCTTTCCAGGTACTTTTAGATCAAATATACAGGAAGACTGGATATCAAGCGGCTAACATGCCACAGCTCTCCATGTCCCATCAACTTCTGCCCAAGGAGGAGTGGACCAAGCCCGAGGATGTAAAGTTGCCACTCTCCATGGATCTTTCGGACGCTAACCGGCGACAGGACGTCCCATACCTCAGCCCCCTGATTACCGATATCGAGGCCGAGATGGCTGAGCGTGAGGACTTTGAGACCATGATTGTTCAGAAGAGGCAAAAGAACGCCGCCAGTGGTCACTAGATCTGTGGCGATGGGTCTGGTATGACCGTTTTCGGGCAGGATGGAGTGAGTTTGGGGTTTGTGCAATAGAGTGTACCATACCAATGTCTTTCGTACAGGAATCATCTCCATTGCATCCGAACCATTATTCCCTTTTTTTGTCTTTGGCGCATTGAAATGATCAATATGATGCCCACCAATACTCTGGATATGTTTCCGGACGTGCGATAAAGTGGCCTACAAGATCTTGCTCTACGAAGAGTACCATGGTTGTGGGGAAATATTGCATCGTCTATGTTAAATATGTTTTTACCGGGTTTCAACTGGCCTCACTTGCACATGAACGCTTGCTATGCATCGCAAGCCGTTAGAGTGGACACAAATGTGAAGGTGGCGACTTTTATCGACGCGACGGTGCAACTACGGATCCACGCATCATAGACCGCAGCTAAACACGCGACCAATATGTCTGTCCTCAAATAAGCTCAACTGGATCGAAAAATCGGCACAGCAATCGATGCGAAACAAGTATTGTTGACAGTGTAACTTTCGTGGGCGGAATTCATTGGAATCTATCCAGACACAGATTCAAAGTATACAGACTACGAGCACGAGGAGATGTTCCCGAGCATCACGCAGAATGCAGTTAGAGAAAGAATAATACCCTCATGCCGATTCACAGGATGATCCAGAAAAAGAGAGGCTTTATTGACCCAAAGTAAGACGACAGGACACGATACGTATGTTTGTTGCTTCTTTCATCTCCCTATCTCCACGTTGGTCATATTTCGGCATTATCGGCACCAGATATATATGATATGTATCCAGAGAAGCATTGACAATCACAACTCCATCGTCTCCTGTCCATCAGACTCCACCTCTCCTACATCACCACCATCCCCATCCACCCTCGTCAAATTGACCCTAAACGCAGACAACTCCAATGTCCCAAACGAGCCATCCTTGCGCTCATCCCAAAAAACCACCCCATTGAACGGTATACCTGCATAGCTCGTCGTCTCATAGTTCTCCGCACAGAAATCATCCCAAATACCTCCCGCACTTTTACCCCGCTCCTCAACAAGCATGCCGCGCCACTCTTCTCCCAGCGCCCTCGCCTCATCGCGATACAGAAGCGTCGGACTCAGCTGAATGTAAAACTGCGATGGGGCAAAGATCCTGACAACAGGCGAGTCGTACATATTCGTCCCGTTCGAAATCCAGCGCGTAACAACCAAGCCTCGACGATCTGCTTCCAGCGTAACCGTAGAATTGAGCGTGGAGCCGACAACGCTATACGTCCCAGCGTAGCGCTCGTTCAGCTGACGAATAGCAAGCTTCTCAGCCGCACGGATCAGAGTGATGGTAATCACTTCTCTGATTGCGAAGAGCACACCACTGGGTCCAGCGGCGAGGATCGTAATGCCCAAGTCGTATTCTGGTACGGTTATGATGACAGAGGTGTAGCCGGGAAGACCGCCACTTTTGGTAATGAAGCGTACCATTCGTTTCGAGTCGGCGAGTACACGGTCTGTGTGCAGAATTTCCCAAGGCATGCCGTAGAACGAGTTTAAGCCGCGTGAAGGCGAGATGGGGTTGATCCAGTTGATTGCGGGCGTCACGGCGTTGAAGTGTGTCAAGACATAACGGAGGAACTTGGATAAGTCATTAGTGGAACTGTATATACCGCCCGTAGGGTTTTGAACGCCTTCGTCTACGTCCCAGAAGTGAAGGCCTGGGGGGATTACGCCGGCGGAGTCTGGGGGAAGTGAGAAGGTACTTTTGGACATCTTCAAGGGCTTGAATATGGCTTCCTCGATGTATGATTCGTAAGTTTGGTTTCGGACATGTGAGAGGACTAGTCCGAGGATCTGATAGGCGATGTTGGAGTAGGTGGATGCTTGATTCGGTGCGAAGAGTGGGCGAAATTTCTTGAGCTGGTTGAACAAATCTATGCAGAACTCAGTCAGTGAGATGATATTTTTTTTCTTGCTATCAAAAAGCCAACCTTTCCCAGTGCAAGGCGTCTCATAATTCGGCGAGTACTCATCGCACGTTGGCAAGCCCTCTTTGGAAACATCAGGCGGTAGGCCCACCTTGGCGAGTTCAAGGTCCTGGTGGATGAGATCGTTTTGTGCCCCTAAGAAATCAAATCAGCTTTTGCTTACCTTGATCACTATGACATGCTTGAAAAATGGTGCGATTTTTGTTATCGGGCACCTTACACTCGCGTGGGATACCGCTGAGCTGGCTGGCCAGGCTACGCAGCGTGATATCCTTCCATGGAATGCCACCATCTGACTTGTTCGCCAATTCCTTCAGATACGTGTTAACCGTTTCGTCCAAGCTCACATTGCCAGCTGCGTGTTGAGGCAAAACCCCTAGAACAGTAAAGGCTTTTGTTATGCTAGCGATGCGGTAGAGTGCGTCGCCATTGACTTGTGGGATATCCGGGCGTGAAGCATTGCGCTCACGCGCCGTATGGTGTTGCGACCAGAGTGTTTCTTTTGAAGAAGTAATTTCTATAGATAAAGAGGTTTGGTCGAATTCTGGTGCTACAATAGCTACTGCGAGTGCCTCATTTATCGACTCGAAAGCTTCTTGGAGGACAGGATCATGAGCATCATATCTAGGCGGAGGATGCGCAATATTGGGCTCGAAACACCCTGCGCTTGCGAATGCAGCTAGCAACGTGGTAAGAAGAAGCACTCGCATTATTGTTAGGGTGTCTTTTTACGAGAGGTATCGTCAATACAGCAAATGTAAGTGCGGGTTGTTGTCTGGTATCCCCGCGTCATACTTAGGAACTGTTGCCTTGTGGCTTGACTGCAATCGGCGATGCAACCTGCTTCGCCAACGCTCTTCTGCATCCCCACACAGCATACCCGTTATATTATTTCTTTTGGGACTTTCTCTCGTGATATTTCTTTTTAGAAATCCCAGATTATGCTACTTTTGTGGCCATTGTTGTGCCAACATGAAGAGGTATGATCACGTGCGATAATATGAGCCAAGTCCCCAATGGCAGCACCAATATATATTCAGGTGTTTTGGGTTGTTCTCAGCAAGCTTAAAATCAGGTGCTTATCTGAGCGTCATTTTCGTCAGTCTGGAATTGTGTAGTTGATAGGTAATAAATATGAATCGTCAGGCGGAAAAGCAGTACCATGGTCCATGCCATATACCTATTAAGCCCAAACTCTATTGCCAGTCTCATATCGTGTGATTTATTTTATACAATGGTACCGAGTAGATATATCTTTACTCTGAAAAAAAAAGCGCCTAGTATATACCCCTGCGAAGAAAGTCACTTTCTGTTTCACGCTTTTATTACACTCATAAACGTGAACGAACCATCGACGGTGATCTACGGCAATATCAGCCCAACAAGCTCACGACCTACGAAGCTCGAGACCATGGGCGCGACCGTCAGATCTGTGGCTGTGCAAGTATCGTAGTCATGGGTCTGTTTCTCTTCATTTTCACGTCTAAAGTACTTTCTCTGGATGTCTGGCCCAGTGTTCCATTTCTCGTAGCCTTTATGATCGTAGGTTATCTTACTTGGTATCTAGATAACACATATCCAACGACATGAATAGGCTGGCGCCACACTGTGTGATATACTGGCCGCACAAGAACAAGAGATTCCAGAGAAGCGATCTGATACAATAGACGGATGCAATTGCAACCAGGGCCAAAGCACGATGGTGCTTTAGGGAGGGGTCAGTGATAATTTTGCAGCAAGTGAAGTGTATCCAATGGGCTAGGCCGTGCAGATATATGGAAGGCAGGAAAGTTAGAGGTCGGTCTATCGCTCTACTTCCTTTTGATTCATAGGTGTTTGTGGGCAATGAAGTATGCTATATACCACATGAACTTGTCCGCTGATAACTACAATCTATGGCTTGATTTCTCAACGGGTCGAGTTTTGCATGGTTTAGCGATCCCTTGAAAATAAATCTGATACGGTTTCAGATCCGTGGACACACCCTGTGGGCATCCGGGGCCTATCATTGCCTTTTCATCAATCCAGCGCTCAGAAGGCAGGACGCGAAGTGTGAATTCTCACGCTATTTTGTTATTGGCAGGCAATATCTTGAATTCATACCAAAGCCGTTAAGGATTCTGCCGATCATTCCATTACGGGAATGCGGAGCATGTCGAGGTTCTTGATATGTCAGCGCCACGCGATCATGTGCTCAGGCGTCAGCTAGGCTGAACACAAAGAAGCAGCCCCCCACCATGTAACGCGTCAAGCTTGCCACTTCTAGCATCAACTATCGAGCCCATGCTATTCAGGAGCATCATAGCAGGACAAGCGCTGAAACACACCGTACGTCGTAGCAGCTCCCGGCCAACTGCGCACTCACCGTATGACGTCAGGGCCTATTCACTAGAATAACCAACATCCGTTGGAGCATCTACAGGTCACAAGCCATGTCTCTGAGACGCTCAGCACGCGTCAAAAGTACTACTGTAACAAAAGTAGCAGATTCAGATAGTCAAAGTGGCGTTGCAAAGTGCGAAAAGGCCACCAAATCAAATGCGACGGCAAAGAAGCGCAAGACTTCCCAAGTCGCGCCCAAGTCACAACCACCTGGCGATGTACCAGAGTATTCGGGAGCCAAAGAAAATACTAATGGAACCATAGAACAGCCAATTCCGGATATTGCACCCCCATCTGACCCCCTAACGCCTCTTCCCAAGAAACGCAAATCGAAGCCAACTGCAGAGTCGCCAATAAAGCCAGTCCCTTTCACACCCACTCCTGCAGCCGTAGCACTTCTATCAGGAGGCCGAACAAATTTCGATCATCCACTGGACGATATTTCTGGCATGCAGCCCCGTCCCGCAGAACCACACGCCACAAATGCACCTTTAGCAACGCCAAACGGCTCCCACACCGTCCAAGCCTACGGATCTTCACCGGTCAAGCCCGAAGATGCAACACCTGCTCGCAAGCGCAAAGCCAAAGAACTGGTGCCTCCGGACGTGGGCGCAATCCCCAATGCAAGCACGAACATCGATCGCTTGCTGAAGGATGCAGAAGCGCATTTAGTAAGCGTAGATCCCAAACTAAAGACGTTGATCGAGAAACATCATTGTAAGATTTTCAGTCCAGAGGGACTGCGAGAAGTAGTAGATCCATTTACAGCCTTGAGCACTGGGATCATTGGACAGCAGGTACGCTTTTCAACACTGTTCCATCCAAAAATAACCCCCCCCCTCCTCCAACAAGATCAAAAAGAAAATCGTATACAGTGCATGAGGACTGATAAATCTTTACAGGTCTCAAGCGCAGCCGCCGCGTCCATTCGCTCAAAATTCACATCCCTCTTCCCCTCCACCCACCCTTCCTTCCCGTCTCCCTCCCAAGTCCTGGCTCTCCCCTTGCCTACCCTGCGCACGGCAGGTCTATCCCAGCGCAAGGCAGAATACATCCACGGGCTCGCCGAGAAATTCGCCTCGGGCTCGTTATCCGCTGAGATGCTGGTCAGTGCTAGCGACGAAGAGCTGATTGAGAAGCTCGTCGCAGTGCGTGGCCTGGGGCGCTGGAGCGTGGAGATGTTTGCGTGTTTTGGGTTGAAGAGGATGGATGTTTTTAGTACGGGAGATTTGGGGGTGCAGTATGTGACACGTCTCTTTTGGTTCATCGCCTTCGTTTTACAGCCACGCATGCTGTGTGCAAGGGTCTTCTTCTTCTTCCTCTTGTCCGCTTTCTCAGCAAGTATGCGCAGGAAACAAAGGAAGAGCTAACGCGCGGTTTGACAGGCGCGGTATGGCCGTCTACGCTGGCCGTGACGTGAGTAAACTTAGGAGTAAAGGTGGGAAGTGGAAGTGTGTATCCCCCTTCACTTCTCTTTCTTTCGCCACTCAGCGTAGATGCTAACGCAAGCGTTCTCGCACCATCTAGATATATGACCGAGCAAGAGATGCTGGCTACAGCTGCCAAGTTCTCGCCGTATAGGTACGTACTATCTCTCCTTTTTCCCTATACCATTTTTTTCTAAACAGGAATCGGAGAAACTGATGGTATCCTACTAGATCACTCCTTATGTGGTACATGTGGCGCATAGCCGATGTTGACGTCACTGTCTTGCAAAAGTCGTGATGATCTCGCAGTATCTCGTCAATCCTGTGCGGAAAGATGGAGCAGCGGTAGTAACACTACGGCAGCAGCCTTCCCTCTTTTTTCCCCTCCTCTTTTTCTTCTACTCCTACGCCCTGGTTTGCAATCTAGAAGGTCGTGCGTGTGCGTTTGTGCATGTTTTTCTTTTGTGGAGCAAAAAGAGTTCGCAATGTGCGTATCATGTGTACAAGTGTGGGTTTTGTGGGTCAGGTAGAAGCAGGGGGGTTTTTTTTCTTGGGTTTCTTGGGGAGTCCTGACGAGGAAAAGATCGATTGCATAGGATTATCAGTCTGTTGATCAGCAGATGATCGATGGTCGTTAACCAGGTCATTGGGACTTTTTGATAGACACGTCGATTTCTTGGCGTGGAGATGGCCGAGTGCTGGTATTTATATGGAGCCATCACTGGATTCGGCAATAGATACCACGTGCAGACTTGTGATCAACTCCAAAGTATATCCCGTGCTCCGTGCCGGTCCTATTCACGTGCACAAACCAGAACACAGGATCCCTTTTTCGTATACACAGATGCCACGGCGGCGCCGCTAGTATCGTCATTGCCGGATGAGAATAGGAGTGAGACGGCATCGTCGGTAGTAACCGCCAATAGTTCGTCTGGGCGGAACTTCAAAGCGTCGTACCGGCAAAGCAGCAGAGTAAGTGGGTACGATTACGAGAAGCTTAGGACGAGCAAAAGATTTGATCTAGCCAAGCCAGGGTGAGCGTGAGCATGAGCCGCACTACCGCTCCAGGGACATGATTGCCTGCCATCTTTGCTGAACCCTTTTGCTGAAGAGGATCCGGACGGTGAAATGATCAAAGTTTGATGCGTGGTCTTGTTGACACCAGTGTATCACATTGATACCGGTTGGGTGCCTTGAAAAAGGGTCCCTCCGCGAGGCACAGAATGTCTCGTTTGTCCGGCGCTCGAGACTTGAGCTACATGGTCCGCTTACCCGGGAACTCTTGTCGTAAAGTTTGCATTGGAACACGACCCTTGGATTGAACCATGCAGGGAATTGTACAATATGTTTGGTAAGGCAAGTTGGCAGCTAAAGAACAAATGTGGGTAAAAGTTTGAGCGCAAGCAAATGTTTGTGACCAAGACTACGTTGGCTTTGTTGTGCAAGTATCGCACAAGGTGTAATGGCCAATCGAAAGGGAAGTGGTCCATGGGCTCTGGCTAACTTTTCCAGAACAGCTATCATCGATTGGCTGGGTAAGACAAATACTGTGCTGTTTGCTGTGTCATGTTGAGCTGCAAGTGTACACACGTAGACGACCTCTTGAGCATGGCACGCACAGTCATACAGTCGGGCCTTATCGTACTAAAGCAATCGGCACATGCGGTGTAGGTCCTTCCTACCGACACCTAGACTGGAATAGCCATTAGGTGTCTGCCGAGGGGCCACTTTTGATATTAAGGGAAATTTGCGTTCCCCGCTGTGCCATGTTTCTTTCTTTCGGTGTGCTTGAAATGGCCGTGCGGCTAACCGTGGGTGCAAGGCAGATTACGGGAGACGAACATCAACAGAAAGCAGTGGGAGCATCAAGATCCGGGCATGGTGGAGGATGTTTGTTGTCTTGGCCCGAGACCGTGTAAACCGGACGGTGGAATTGCCATGTGGTTGCTTTGTCGTAGTGGCATGTGCATCAGGTTGCGGCGAAAATAGAGATGTTGAAACAAAGGAAACTTGTTGTCGCGACAAAAACAAGGCCGAGTGTGTGTTGCGCATGAGCATAGGCAAGCTTCGCGACGGACTTGGCGCTTTCCAGAATATCTTGGATATCGAAACAAGAAGCTGGCGGCAGCGATGTCATACCTGTCTACTTGTTTCAGCAAGCACTTAGTGGGATACGAAGCGGAGAAAGCGTGGGCTGATGTCGAGGGATGGGGCTGGGCATGGGAAATGAGACATCAATCAATGCGGGTCATGTAATTTGCTTGGCGGACTGTGGCGAGGCTGTTCTTCGGGGAGAGGGAGTCGATAAGCGAGTGGATGCAGGTGTGAGCAGCGTGAACGCCTCGGGGAAAGGGAATGAGGGTGAGGGTGAGGGTGAGGCTGCAGGCCTCGACGATGCAACTGGGCGCGGGAACGGTAAAGGAGGCGGCTGCACGATAGCGCAAAGCAGCACGAGGGCCCGAAGCGGTCGCCAGGGGGGGGGGGGAGAAAAGAA
>JALPSE010000049.1:77042-99477 GCA_030558545.1 Bipolaris gigantea
CCGGTTTTATCGCAAATTGAAGCTCTCCATTTATTACTTGTGATTAGAAACCGCTTGTGACAAGCGCGACACGTTATAATCAATCTGATGACGTACATTGATATAGCAGCTTCAGCCAAGGATATTCAGGCTTGGAATACTGTGCTGTTCAAAAGGAAAAGTAGGTAGATAAACATTACGTAGTAGTTTTCGTGTTTAGGCCTAAGCTCCATCACATGCTTGAGCCCTTCTTCTTCTTCTACGGGTTGCATGCTTGGGCGCATACCTCCATTCCATACCCACAACAACAACAACAACTACTACTACTACTACTACTACTACTACTACTACTACCTCCACACACTACAGACTGGTCACCACATCCGATATCTAGGTATGTAGTAATGGAAGCAAAGGAACCCCCGTCTCCTTGGTAGTGGCCGCGGCAGCAAATGAGGCGGCGGGTGGCTGTCAGCATGGACAAGGGATCCCGAGATAACATCGGTCCTGACAAGACGGCTTGCCCATGTCGACGGCTGCAGCAGACGGGGCGTTTGGGGGCTGCACAACCGATCAGGCCAGGTTATGTGAAGTCTGGTACGGTAGAGTGAAGAAGGGACATGAGGGCGACTGATCTCATTTCTGAGTCGTCGTCATCAGTGGACCTATGGCGATTGATCTACAGTTAGCGTCATTTTGCAATTGCACATGGTGCTTGCGCTGAGTGCACTCACAGCCATGGTTGCACTTGCCTCGCAACACCAAGCGCGCCTGCCGTTTGCCTATCGCCCTTTCCTTATCTGCCGGCCGGTGACAGTTCGGGCCCCAAAGTTAGCGACCTCTTGTCCGCGTCTGTCGCTTCCGCCTTACCAATTGAGCATCGTGCGACGTCACCTCTCAACATCCACCAACATCGTCGCACTGTCACTGCCCTCAGTCCTTCGCGCCCCAGGCGCCCCAGTCCGCCAAACTGGAGCAATCACACCCGCAATCGCCGCGTCACTCGCAACGGGAGACGGCCAACGCCGATACAGTGAGAGCACGCAGCTCTTCGATACGCCTGTCCCAGGCCAGAGGGGACGAGCCCGAGGACAAGGACAACGCAGGTAGATATCGACTCAACATGCTTGCCGGCAAAGGATACTCGTGGAAGGCCGCCCAGGCAAGACTGCCACCTTCGCGCCAGGTTCTACATACGGCGCGCAATCCAAGATTCCTGCTGTCTCTAGGCCTCTTGACAGCCGTTATCTTGCTATGGCGCTCTATGGGCTCAGCCACCGGCGAGTTGCAGAGGTACGCTATTCCTATCCGTGGCTCCATACCAGCACCAGGGTAATACACGTGTCTTCATATTTCCGTCATTAATACTCCCGTCTTAGGTTCTACTGCTTCGGCCCTTCCAAACCGCCCATGCACATGTCACCAAACGAGAACGAAGAATGGCATGCCCACTTGACTACACCCGTCGTATTCAACCACCACAAGCCAATCGAGGTCAATGCCACCGACATTCAGCACATAAATCTCAACTCGATAAAATCCACCCCGAATGCGGTCAAAAACAAGGAACGCGTCTTGATCCTCACCCCACTCCGAGATGCGTCTTTTTATCTGCCCAAGCACTTTGATCTTCTCGCCCAGTTGACATACCCTCACGATTTGATTGATCTGGCATTTCTCGTTGGCGACACTACAGATGATACCGTGGCGGTACTGGCCAAGGAGCTGGAGAGGATACAGAACAATCCGGAGATTGCGTTCAGGTCGACCATGATTGTCGAAAAGGACTTTGGTGTAACTCTCTCGCAGAGTGTCGAAGACCGCCACGGCTTCGAGGCTCAGGGTCCGCGGCGGAAGGCGCTGGGTAGAGCAAGAAACTACCTACTTGCAACTGCCTTGAAGCCCGACCATAGCTGGGTCTATTGGAGAGATGTGGACATTGTCGACAGTCCGTCTAAGATTATCGAAGATTTTGTTGCACATGACCGTGATGTGCTTGTTCCTAGTGAGCAGTTTGCCAACAAGGGTTGAAGCGCAGCAATTCTGACTAATCGCAGATATCTGGTTCCATCGATACAAGGAAGAAAATGGCAAAAAGGTTGACATTGAAGGGCGATGTAAGATTGACAGCCTGCTGTGTCACATTGACTTTTACTAACGAGGGTAGTCGACTACAACTCTTGGCAGGAATCTCCTGAAGGTCTCAAACTTGCAGCTTCTCTGGACAAGAATGTTGTCCTTGCAGAAGGTATACATTGCTTTGTTCTCTCATCATCAAGAAGATGCTAAGTTTGTGTAGGTTACAAGCAATACCCCACGCACCGCAAGTACATGGCCAAAATGGGCGATTGGCGCGCAGACAAGGACGAGGAAATACCCCTCGACGGTGTCGGCGGTGTCAACATCATCGTAAAGGCAGATGTCCACCGTTCGGGAATCAACTTTCCTTGCTACGCCTTTGAGAACCAAGCGGAAACCGAAGGCTTTGCTAAAATGGCACGCAGAGCGGGCTACGGTGTCTATGGGTTGCCAAATTATGTCGTCTGGCATATTGACACGGATGAGAAGCCTGGAAATGCTTAGGCCAGATGAAGCCTCTTCGCCGTGTATTATTGGCAAGGGAGGGGAGAGTGAATAGGAGGGAAAGAGAGGAGGAAGCATATACCCAAGGGAGTCGGGCGCACGCGTTGATTGTATGGCTTGGGCTTTTTGGGGGGAGGAAAAGGACACATCTAGTGATGCGTGTATGAGTAACTACTGGTGGATGAATGGGCTATTGTCTCTTTTTGTAACTTTTTTTTTGGCCCCTTTCAGAAGGTCTTGGTATGAGATTTCAAAGTTTTGGGCAAACGTATAGAACATGTTGCATGTAGCAATGGTACTGCGGATAGAACGTATCAAGTGGGAATGATCAGATGCGGACCTGGATCCATCTCCGATCCCACGGCTCATCACGTCGTGCAGCAAGCACATGCCCATTCCGGGTCCCCATCCTATTTTATAGCGTACACAGGTACAAAGTTCCTACTTGGCGCCTTGCAGAGTAGCATGGCTGTCTCTCTCTCTCACACACACAAGCATGCCACGCTCGTACGAAGACATTCGCCTTTCTGGCTTGAAGAAGAAGAAGAAAAGGAGAATTTGGTACCAGAAATCTAGAGCCTAAAGGGACAAAACAAGACAAGACTTTGGAGTGTGGGCATGCCCAAGGGCCCATTTCGATCCAAGACCACGTCCGTCGTAGAGGAAGAAAGGGCCAGGTGGCTAGTAGTCATAGATGCCTGCGTGAAACTTTCGCTCGTCGTAGTATTTAGCGCGAATCTTCCTGCCTCGAAACTCCCAGCCTTCATCGAAGCGGTTGACGGCATTGAGGGCGCTGAGGACAGATTGGAAGTGGATGTATACGACGCCGTCCTTGTTGTTTTCGTCTAGCTGCACGTGCTCGACGGGGCCAAACTGTGTCATGTTAGGATACGAGAAACCCAAAAGACCAAAAAGGGTGTGGGTTTGGGGGAGGGGGGAGGGGAAAGCTTACCTTGTTGCTAAACGCCTCACCCATATCCTGGCGGATACCGCCGTCGTTGCGATCAGCGTTGGCGTCCCAGTCCACACCATCTACGCAACCCCAAGTAACCACGACAGACGACTCCTCGCCAAACTTGCCAGGCTCGTCTTTCTGATTGCGTGCGCCGCCGCGGACATCCCAGACCTGTTGCGATTTGACCTTGCCGCCTTCATCGTCAAAAGTGCTGGTCCCCTGTGGAACTTTGCGCATCTTGACTTCCAGGTGAGTGACGACTCCATCGTTGTTCTTGCCCAGACCCTGGCCCTTTTTGTATCCCATCTTGGCCATCATTGCTTCTGCCTTGCTGATCTTGGGGCGCTTCGACGGACGTTCTTCCGGGGTTGGCTCGTCGTCTAGATCTTCCATGGGAACGTCGGGACGCTCGTAACGGACTGGGGGCGCTGAGATGGTCGCGTTCGCGTATCGTATGGGTGGTGCAGATATGATGGCACCTTGGTAGGTTGAAGACGTCGGCACAGAAGCAGCTGGGAGTGGAGGTGGGGGTGGAGGCGTGTAGTCATTTGTGGCTGAAGGAGGAGGCGGAGGATATCCTGGCGCAGGCTCGTGTGCGGATGGAGACGGCGCACGGTTTGGTTGTGGTTGTGATAGTTGCATGCGGCGAGCATAGGCATCTTCTCCAGACTGGTCAGAAGGTGGCATTGCAGGGCTATCATGGTAGGAGGCCGGCGGGGCAAACGATGGTCTGGTGGGCACTGCAGCTGGAGCTGGGCTGGACGAAGAGGCTGAGCGGGAGCCGTTCAAGGGTTCACTCTCGTTGTCGGATCTGTACTGAGCGGCAGCCCCTCTCAAGAATGCGTTGAATCCCTCCTTCTTGCGCTGGTAGCCACCGCTCGCCCTGTAAGCTCGCAGATTGGAATATCGCTCGGGCTTGTGAGGCGCCTGTGGATTCCACTGGCCGAACATCTTGTTGAACTTTTTCTGTTCCTTCTTTCGCTGCTTCTCCTCATAGTTGCGCATCCGACGTTCTTCTAGGATGGCGGCATCGTCGTCGGCGGTACTCCGGTAGTAGTCGATGCCGTGCTGTTGGAAGTTGGCGGCAGCGGGTCCAGGTCCTGAAGAGGAGACCGGGGCAAGTGCAGGCATGATAGGCTTCTTGACAGTTGTGCCGGGCTTCTTGGCTTGATTCTTCGCCTGAGGGCGCTTGATGTTGTGTGGATTATGAAAAGCTGCACATTCGCATGAGTCGTGCGTCAAGGTCAAAGTGTGGAGCAGTTCAGGTAGCTACCAGGTGCTTTCTTCTGTTGTTCAGCCTTGGCCTGCTCCTCAGTGTACTTGACAGGCGCAGCAGAGATGGTGGCCGAGGCATACGGATTGGGAAGGCCCCTCTGGGCATATGGGTTCGGCAGGCCGGCAGCCTTCTGCGGCGGTGGAGATGCCATGGTGTGATGATGCGCAAGTAGGTGCAGCTGTGCGCAAGGACGCGTTTCGCGGTGTTTATTGGTGTCGCCGAGGGAGGATGAATATCATACAGCCAGTATATTCTTAGTAATGGTGTCGCGACAGGAATGTCATGACCAGCAGAGGTGGTGGTGTCGATAATATGGCGGCGGGGGTTGAGGTTGTGGTAAGAGATGGTGGAGTCGGCAAGGCGGCATGCGGCTCGCGTCTCGGTGCAGGCTCCCCACGCTAAGGCGTTAGCTGCATTAGGTATCACCTCCAGGAACGACTATTACCGTCCCGTCTTGCCAGTGCTCCTGACTCCAACATCCGATAACGTTCCTTTACAGACCACAGTAGACATATCCGAGCAGGCTTCGGTATTTGTATAAAATCTATAGATATTTCCTTTGCGCGCCGTAGAATCAAGAAGGTACCCCCAGATAAACCCGCCCCTGCGACTGAACCATCTCGCTGATCGCGTACCCCAGATCCAGCTTGTAATCACAATGTCCCCCACTACCTTGGAACAAGCCTTTTCCAAGGACTCATCATCAACTGCCATCATCGTCCCCGGTACACCAGCCCTGACCGTTTCGTACAAGAAGCTGGCCGCAGATGTGAAAGTGTTCCAGCAGCAACTGGCCAAGGTCGGCGTATCTGCCGAGGCAGCTGTGTCCATTGCGCTGCCCAACACGTATGAGTTCATCGTGTCCTTCATCGCTGCATCTTGGCAGAGAGCCATCGCTGCCCCACTGAACCCAGCCTACAAGCAATCCGAGTTCGAGTTCTACATCGATGACCTGAGCTCGGCGATTGCGCTCGTCCCCAAAGGCGCGTTTGCTCAGGATGCAGCGGCGGTCCGAGCTGCGAGGAAATACAACGCAGCCATTGCAGAGTGCTATTACAACGGCAGCGAGGTTGTCTTGGACGTTAAAGAGGCCGGAAAGCTCGCAGGTAAAACTTCGCCAGTTCTCTCGGCACAGCCTGACGATGTCGCGCTGGTACTGCACACCAGCGGCACGACTGGACGCCCCAAGGCTGTCCCGCTTACGCACCGCAATCTGTTGCGCACCATGAAGAACATCCAGGCCACCTACGAACTGTCTACCAAGGACCGCACTATGTTGGTCATGCCTCTCTTCCACGTCCACGGTCTTCTTGCTGGCTTCCTGGCTCCCTTGGCGTCTGGCGGCTCTGTCATTGTGCCGCTCAAGTTCTCTGCCTCTGAGTTCTGGAAAGACTTCCAGGAACACAAGGCAAATTGGTACACGGCCGTTCCTACCATTCATCAAATCCTGTTGAAGAGTCCTCTCCCAAGCCCCATGCCGCATATCCGTTTCATCCGATCATGCTCCAGCCCACTCTCCCCAAAGACGTTCCATGAACTTGAAAAGGCACTCAACGCGCCCGTCTTGGAGGCTTATGCCATGACTGAAGCCTCGCATCAGATGACCAGCAACCCTCTTCCACCAGGCCAACGCAAACCCGGCAGTGTGGGAATTGGTCAGGGTGTCGAGGTCAAGATCCTCGACGATGCCGGCAACGAGGTGCCGCAGGGCAAAGAAGCAGAAATCTGCATCCGAGGCGAGAATGTTACCAAGGGGTATCTCAACAACCCTGCCGCTAATGCTTCGTCCTTCACAAAGGGTGGCTTTTTCCGCACTGGAGATCAAGGCAAGAAAGATGCCGACGGTTATATTATCATCACTGGCCGAATCAAAGAGCTCATCAACAAGGGTGGTGAGAAGATTAGCCCAATCGAACTTGATAACGTCATCGCGCAGCATCCCGCCGTCTCCGAGGCTGTGAGCTTTGCTGTTGAGGACGAGATGTACGGCCAAGATATCGGCCTGGCAATTGTGGTCAAAGAGGGCAAGACACTCACTGCCGGAGAGCTGAAGACATGGTTGACAGACCGTGTTGCCAAGTTCAAACTACCAAAAGAGGTACGCCAATATGCCATCCCTAAGCATCATACGGAGCATTCTCTAACATTGTGCAGATATTCTTCACCGACATCATGTATGTGGACATTAGCCCTAGAGTTGAAGAATGCACTAACCGCCCCATTCTAGGCCCAAGACTGCAACCGGCAAGATACAACGACGTCTTGTCGCCGAAGCTATGCTCAAGCAGAAACAACCCAAACTATAGTCGTTCTTTTGGCCAATTTCAAGAATATGCTTTTTTTTGAGCATTGCTAAGCAAATACCGTTTCAAGTTGTGTTTTCGAAAGAAAAAGAACCCCTTAGCTTCAGAAATCTCTATGCCGTTATACCCCTTCACTTTTTGACAATTGCAAGGGTTTGATTTTTGCGTTGCATGAATGTGGTCGACCACATACCCATATGGGTAGACTGTGTAAGACAACACTAACAACGTCATCCTTTATGCGCATTTCTTTTTTTTCTCGCGTAGCAGACCCTTGCAACCTCGCCTGAAAGTCTTTTGCATATGCGGGGAGGCGACCAACGTCGATCACCACATGGCTGGATGGGCCAAGCTTGGCGGGCAGGACTCTGACGAGTTCATGCTTCTGCCATGCCGTAAGCTATATGACGGATGCCTGTAGTCAGCTGAAATGCATAGTGAGCTAACCCTTTGAGATATCGAAAGAAGTATTCTCTTCGTGAGACTGGGATAATCAGAGGAGATTCTTTGTAAGTGAGTCTGACTTAACTGTTGGCGCTGGCCGAAGGGACCAAGCCAACAGCACCTTCCTGCCCCCATATGCTGTACCTCTCGGATCTGTCTGTTCTTTATCCATATGTGAGATACTGTACTCGGTTCAGATATTTCTAGGTCACGCCGCCCTACCCCCATCTTCATTGGCACCCTCCTCCAATTTCCACCTCCTGGCGCGCCCATCAAAACTACTCTGTTTGATCAGCACCCTTTTCCGAGTCCCTAGAATACTATCGATCATCGCATTTCGATTAATTCTAACGGCCCTAACAAAAACATACTTTTTTTGGTTTCATCGTGGTTGCCCGCCAATGAGGTTTCCATTCGGCAATACGCCAGCATCATCCGTGGAGGTTCTGTCTCAGACTACTCATCTCAGGACTGACGTGTATATGCACTCTATCCTCAGTAATCAAACACTACACAAAAATGGTCCGCCCGCCATGCTCTGTCAACCAGCGCTTCGTTGAGCTGCTCCCCAACAGTCATTACCTCTTTTCTAGCTGCAGCTGGCTTAATACTTCTTAATATGCCTCTTATCTACAGTGATACGAGCGACTCATCGAGTTCGGCTTCATCAGAGTCAAATCTCAGTTTTGAATATGATGGTTCAGCTTCATCTTCGTCTTCGATATCATCGCCGGAGCCGTCAACACCACCACCTAAGCTGTCAACGACACCACCACAGTTGCCACCTCTACAATTTGAGCTGTTGACCTCACAGCCCGAACTGCTGACTCCGCAATCTGCCCAGTCGAGCCTGAAGCCCAGCATCAAATCACCCGGATCGGTGCGTACATTGTCGCACTCTAAGTCATCACCAGCCATTGTACGATTCGCGGAACCACAATTGGTACCAAAGTTGGGATCCAAGCCGTCAGTGAAGTGGCAGACCACGCAAACATCAGAATTCATAATCAAGAGAACACCTAGTCCGCTTCCGACACCTCAATTTCATAATGGCCTCCCTTTTGCAAGTCCGACTGCAAGTTTGTCCAAGCAGATCAACAGTTCTCGACAAAACTCAGCACCTGCACCACCTAATTTCAGCCGGCCGAGTTCCCTTTCAGCCTCTCATAATACGTTCATTCAAACTATCAAGAGACAAATCAGTCACAGATCGCTTGTACAGACAGCGTCTCAAGAGCCTGATCCAAGATGGGCAGGAATTCCGCTACCAGCACATTATCAGCCACCATCCCTTAGTCCAAAGTCTCGCGGGGTGTCTTCCAAGTCTTCAAAATACAATGCCCCCCGTTTTTCTACTCAACCATCGCCAGCCACCTTACAGACACCGGTATTCTTTACCACTCCTTCGGGCCAATACAACCCACTTGAAAACTATATACCATGTCTATATCCTTCATGCAAGGCACACTACACACCGTTCCAACTAGGTCCATCATTCTACCTCGTCCGCGGCCCATACTTCCTATCTCATCTGCACGCACATTGTCCTCGGCACGCAGTCCGCGAGCTTGAAGAAGCCAACGCAACCCTCAAGCACGCCTACGAGATGCTCCGCCAAAACGCAGGCCGTAAAACCCTCGGCACCGTCGCTGCCGAATTCAAGGAGCTAAAAGAAGAATTCCGCGACGACCGCCGCCTCCACAATGCCAAACTCATTCAAACGCAAAAGCGCCGCGTCCTTGGCTGCCAACCTCAATCCACCACCACTACGAAAAAGAGCCATAGTAATACTAGCAGTAATCACACAAACACCCAACAACAGCGGCCACAGCATCACGAAATACAGGACTGGCGCTACGCCTTTCGCTCCTGCACCAGCGCAACCTGAAAGACCCACTACGCCCCTTACTCCAGCCACCTCTACACCTCAAGCCGCACCCCACCCCCCGCCATATCTTTCTACCCGCAACAAACCTTTTGCCCCCGCTACGCAAAGAAAGATATGCATGGCTTTGCACTCAGTGTCAAACAGAAGTAGGGCAGTCGCTGTAGATGGGATCGCCGCGGGTGGCTCGGGTGGCTCTGCTATCGCGTCAAGGATCGCGCTATGGAGCAGCGTTATTGGCTCAAGGCTCAAGAGAGGGTTGTGAGGGAGAAGGGGCCGGCGAGGTGGGTGGGGGAGTTGAGGGGCAAGAGGTGTGTGTGGTATCGTATGTTTTCTCCTTTCTTTCCTCTTCTTCTTCTTCTCTTTTTCTCTGATACATGGTCGTACACGATATTCACTCGCTGCCTTGTCTCGTGTACGGATTCAGCACGACACTCGCTTTCCTCTTCTTTTCCTTTGTAAAAGCTCGTCTTTACCTTCGCTCAGCCGTTTCCTTATGTGGTTACGTCGGGATGCGGATAGGTCACACATTACTTTCGGTAACAAGATGGATCCATCGCAATATATGTTATAAGCCTACTCCCTGGTGCTTGAGGGTTTTTATAGGTGACTTTATCACTACTGAAAATATGAAAATGACGAAGAGGCACTCGGTATAGATGGAAGGATAGGTATTGATAGATGACAAAGGAACCCAAGTCCTTGGAAGTTTCTGACAAAATGATTGCACTATCGCATACCGATGAGCTTTACAAAAGACGATAAAGTTACAGGATCAAACGCCAAGTACAGCATATGTACACAAGATGTCATTGTAGGTCATGCCGATCCAGGGCTAACAGGAAAGGAAAAGAAGAAGGAAAGGAAAGTCTTAGCACTTCGTTGGTACAACATCATCTCTGATTCTGTCATAGCAAATTTGGGTCTATGTCAGGGTTATCCGACTGCCTTTGGCCCATGAATCGTTCAAAGGGGTACTTTGAGACTTGCCTAGGCCACTCAACGTAATGCCGTAGGTGGTGAGCGACGTTCCAATATATACCCTCGATCCAGCTCAGGACAGCAGTGGGTGCGTTAACTCCTTGAAAGCCCACCCGCTCGAAATACAGGATGGGTGTGAGAATAGCTTGGATGGCTATGAAGTGGGCGAGCAAGATCTGAGCGACGTTGTTGTTGGGGTCGATGAAGGCTTGAAATTGTTCGTGTGTCCACCGCGATGGAATGTTGTATAGTGTAACAAAGGCAGTATATGCTTCGATCGGTCTCTCGTATGCGTGGGTTACTACACTAGCGAGGTGCTCCCAGTATGATCGTTCGCAGTCGGACATGTGGAGAGATTCGATTGAGCTGAGGGATACGGAGGCTAGGTCGAGGTCTTCTGGGTTGACGCAGTTCATTGACGAGTTGTCAATGCGGTTGTGTAGTATCTGGAGGTGACTGTCTTCGCGGAATACCTAGCTTGCGTTAGGATGGGCTGCGGCCTTGATTGGAGCAAGTAATGCGTACGTGGAAGACGGAATCCTCATTCAGCGACATTTCGTCTCCTGCAATCAGATTGCAACCACGCACCATGGTGAGGAACTCTGCCATACCGTCTTGCAAATGGGTTGATTGGAATGCAAGAGCCAAGGCAGCCGCCATCCTAGCATCTCGCTCACATCGTGTCTTCGGAGGTACTGATAACGCCTCATTGAGCGACTTGACTGCTAGGATTCGATGTTGTATCGCCTGCTCAGCAACACCCGAGCCTGTTACGGCATCTAGATGGGATGCAGATAGGGCCAGAATTGAATGGATGAGATATTCATACTGCGAGAATCAGCCTGCAAGCCTGGCATCTGACGAGATGTCGGCTTGGAAGATATTCTTCTTTCGAAACCTTGCGAGAGATAACCTACATTGTGTGCAAAGCTGGGAATTACAGTAACCCATATCTTGTCTTGCCCAACAGGAAGATGTGGGTATGCAGTGATGAGGAAATGGTGAAACAATCGCATGTCTCCCATCGACTATAGTAGTCAGGTACTTGCAAACCGACTCTAGGCTTATGGGAGTGCTCACGAATACTCCTGGAGCGGACCGGAAGTTGCCTGTCTCCCGTGGACCTGGGATAGCATGTGGCCGCTGAGTTGCCTGGATGATGTTGGCAGGATACTCGCACCGTAACCCAGCTTTGAGACAGTGACTGCACTCGGGATGTCTCTCGTTGCACTTTATACGTCGTCGTTTACAACTGTAGCACCCACGGCGTGATTTGGTATGGCCCTTCCTTGGAATGGGCCTGCGGGGCAGTGGTGCTATGCTCTCGTTTCGACAGTCCGACAGCGTTGGCGAGTCGCTTGAGGAACCGTCCAGTACACTACCGCGATCTTGTGGAGACGACATGAGCAGTGAAGGCAAGAAGAAGGATTCCGTAGCCGCGGTCGCGGGTGCTGCTTCCCATGTGCTGATATATACTCTGTCCATCCACGACAAGCAACGGCCCTGACATGGGAGCACAAAATTTGGGGGCTTAGACAGGGAGCGCGAAGCGACCGACCCTGCGGGTGTGGTTGATGCACATTAATCAGGGGATGCCAGGTGTACAGCTGAACCCCAGCTGACTCACAAGCCTGTACCGTAAACTGACGTGTCGGACAAATAGAATGAGAGGCTTGATAGTATTGTAACTATGACGGCGATTGAATAGGTCTAGCAAGTGGGAGCTCAGTTACCAGTCGGCTCACCGGTATGCAGCCATAACCGTTAGATGGATGTCTATGGCTTCAAGGGCTGTGTCCTCTTGGTGCATCATCTTTCTAGGCATGTATGCCTTGTGACGGCTCTAGGCAGACTTTGCGATGAAACACGCTCTTCAATGGACTCGATCGCGCTGTGTCTCGCTCATGACGGGCCGGTGCACACGCCGGGCCCGTTGCGATGGCGTCGCGATGGCGGAAGATAACGGCTTCACACACACTTCCTGCTGCCTGCCGCTGTTGAACAGACTATTCGTGCATCACGAGATGAGGGCAAGCCTCGCCAAGAAGAGGGACGTCGCCGATAGGTTGATCTGCCACTGGACCAGTCTGGCCACGCCTCCAGACTATCTTGGACAGCGCGTGAAACTTGGATTAGTATCGTCTTGAGTCTCGAGGCAGAAGGGTACGTCTGGAGGGCTTAATTATAGTTAGAGCTGCATACGGTTGATCCAAGAGGCTTTTCGACGTACTGTGAATGGCGTGGAAGTGAATAGAATGGATTTGGTAGGACATGCGAAGCATCTGGGTGGAACCAAGGTAAATGTTGTTATTGGCCAACCGTCGAGTTTCTCGCGTAACCTTGCAGTCTCCGCCTGCAGGCTTTAAGCTTCATCTGGCACAGGCGGTGTCGAAGCAACGGAGATGCCAAAACAGGAGGTGAGCTGAACGCAGCAGCAGCCGTGGGAGTGGTCTGCCAAGCCGCTAACGCAGCCAGCGAAGTGTCCAGCCGTCCAGCCGCTGTGAATTGGACCCTGCTCCTTGCCAGTCGTCTTCTCCTCTATCCACCCACCACCCTGCACGTGCTCCTGCTCCCTGCTACTATATCGGTCTGTGACACAGGATTACATCGTTCCCAATCCCACGGTACACGATGCCCGTCCTCGAAATCACCCAGCTTCGTCTAAAAGAGGTCTCAGCCGACGACCCGGCACTGCTTGAGAGCCTGTCCACCGTCCGAGCCGAACTACACACCGGCTCCCACTTCTACAACTGCATCGACGATCCCAGCTTGATCTATATCTTAGGCACATGGCCAAGTCTCGATGCCCATACACACTTCCTTGCCTCACCTTCCAAAGATCAGATTCTCGGCGCCCAAGAAAAGATGCTGCAGTTTTGTTGGACAGTTCATGTGGAGCTTGGCGGCGTGAACTTGCTTCCGCTAGATGCACCTATTTTAGCAATTGAAAGAATAAGTGTCTCAGAAGAATCCACTCAGGCTTTCGAAGAGGCACTTCAAAGGCATGCGCAGCAGCTTCAAGGTAGCCATCCGTTTAAATTAGCACACAGCTGGCGATGTGATGCTGCGCCAAACCACCACGAGGCTGTCATCTTTAGTGGATGGCAGACCCCACAAGCTCATGTCGCCTTTGCAGCCGAGGACAGTCAAGACGGACAGTACAAGACGCTACAGATGACGTATGCCAGGAACTTGGAGCGCAAGGTAGTACACTAAATATGGCCCGAGCTATTCTTCTCGCGCACTCAGCCCCAAGTCTTTGCTACTAGGAGAAATTAAAGACTCGCCTAAAGTACGCTTGAGAACAGCTTCAGCTCCAATTCATAGCTGTGTCATTACTCCCTGCAAAGCCCAAGCACAGCTAATTTTCTCTCTAGTCCCAGTGAATCGGGTTCTGTACCCGACCAAACGTGACTTGCACCGGCGGCCCGTGGCCCGTGGCCCATCCATAGGGCTTGCAAGAGGGATCCATCCTGCAGCACTCACTGGCCTTGCTTTAAGACGAGGCATTGTCGTTCATTGGATAAGTGGTCTCGTGCATGGTACTATCCCGGGACGACCCCTCCTCCCAATTACCTGTTCGCGCCCATTTAGGAAAATGGCCTCGGGATTGGCACCCATGGGGGCTTCTGTAGCATTTCCATCAACAAAGTATATGACTGCATAGGCTACGGTGACTTGGTCGGGTTTTATACAATGACATAAGCAATCGGTTGTGGGGTAGTAGTACTCAAGCAATGCTGGGCATTTTCTAGGCCAGCGGCGTACGTAGCGGGACACCACGGGATCGCTCGTAGGGCTGTGCATAGTACGTAAGCTTGCAGCCCCACCCTGAAAACAACCTTCATGGTGCGTAGTAGTTGAGTAGTATTAATGTTGTCTACTAGGTTTTCCATGTTGTTGGGGTTGCATTTCCAGTCTGTCGGTACTGTAGCTTTACCCCGCCGTCAAGGCGGGCATCAACCACCAACCAAAATGACGTCGCTGTTGAGTGCAATTTTCTAGGCTATTGATTAGAGCCACGATATAGTACAAAGCTCTTCCGCTACTTCCGCTAAATAAGTCCTATGCGACTTTAGAGGTTTACTTTTGATCAAGTTCAGTACAACATCACGTCTTTAGGGGCGAAGACACACCCTCCTAAGTGACATTGAAGGGCTGGGCTGGCATAGTTGCACTATCTACGAGATGCTCATCATGCGTATTACCACCCACTTCTCAATCTTAATCCAAATTGTCTCACTATCGACGGCGCGAGTACAGCGTCGACGAAGCAATGGTACCGATGTGTTGAAATTCATCGACCCATTGATTGGTTCTCGGGATGGAGGCAATGTCTTCTCGGGTGCGACTCTGCCATATGGCATGGCTAAGGGTATGGGATCTTTACACCTCAACAAGTATGAGAAGCTTACAACAAGATAGCGGTTGCAGACGTTGACGGGGCGAATACGGGAGGCTTCTCTACCGACGGAAGCAACGTGACCGGCTTCTCTGCCCTCCACGATTCCGGCATCGGAGGCTTTCCGAGCTTGGGAAACTTTCCTATTTTTCCACAGCTCTGCTCTGGAAATGACATTAACGATTGCAAGTATCAAATTGCTGCACGCGCAATTCACTACAAGGGCAACTCAGTCAAAGCACGGCCAGGTTACTTTGGAGTGTCGCTAGAGAATGGTATATATGCCGATATGAGCGTCTCGGAGCATGCAGCTCTTTTTCGATTCGACTTTTCCAAGGCGTCCACTGGCAACTCGAGCTCAGATGCACTAATCCTGCTCGACCTGACTGATCTTTCGGCGAGTCGGCAAAACGCTTCGATCAGTGTCGAGGCAACCGAGGGTGCTGAGAGCGGAAGGATAAAGGGAAATGGAACTTTTATTCCCAGCTTCGGGGCATCATCGTACAAGTCTTACTTTTGCCTGGATCTGTCTGGAGCGACGGTGAGAGATTCTGGAGTCTGGGTCAATAGTCGAGCTGGTACAGAACCAAAGCAGCTTTTTGTCACACGCGGCTTCAACTACTTTTATCTCGAGGCTGGAGGTTTTGTACGCTTCAAGGGACCGCTTTCGGGCCCCTTACTTGCGCGGATGGGATTGAGCTTCATTAGCACTGACCAGGCATGCCAAAACGCTGAGCGCGAAATACCCAATCCTGACATCGATTTTGATCGGTTAGTTGAGTCAGCCGAAGATGCATGGCGTGAGAAGCTGTCTCCGATCTCGATAGAAGCAGGAGACGTGGACCAAAGTTTTCTGGTAAACTTCTGGAGTGCGGCATACCGGACAATGATATCTCCCCAGAACTACACGGGCGAGAACCCGCACTGGCAGAGTAACGAGCCATACTACGATTCCTTCTACTGCATTTGGGACCTCTGGCGAGCTCAACTCCCTTTTCTCTCGATTCTCGATCCAGCAATGATCTCGGTCTTCGTCAGAAGTCTACTGGATACGTACAAGCACCGCGGCTGGCTTCCAGACTGCATGATGAGCACATGCAGCGGCTGGACACAAGGCGGCTCCAACGCAGACAACGTCCTTGTAGACGCCTACGTCAAGAACGTCACCGCTGGCATAGACTGGGAGCTCGCCTACGAAGCCATCGTCAACGACGCCGAAAACGAGCCTCTGGAATGGAGCTTCCAAGGCCGCGGTGGCCTGACCAGCTGGAAAAGACTAAACTACATCCCAGCCCTCGACTTCGACCCTTTCGGCTTTGGAACAAACTCACGCAGCGTATCCCGCACCCTCGAATACGCCTACAATGACTACAACCTTGCCGTTCTCGCCCGCAGCCTAGGCAAAGACACATGGCCGAAATATTTTTCCCGTGCAACAAACTGGAAGAACCTCTTCAAAGCTGACCAGACATCTTCTGTCAACGGGACAGATACTAGTTTCGTAGGCTACTTCCAGCCCCGATATCTCAACGGCACATTCGGCTTTCAAGACCCCATTGCATGCAGTCCGCTGACGGGATTCTGCTCTCTAACCAGCAACGCAGCTGAGACGTTCGAAAGTAGTCTTTGGGAGTATATGTTTTTTGTGCCACATGATATCGGCCAGGTGATTGAATTGGTGGGCGGCGACGAAAAGTTTATTAGTCGATTGAATTTCTTCCATACGTCCGGGTTGGCTGACATAGGGAACGAGCCGGTTTTCTTGACGGTTTCACTGCCGCATTATGCGGGGAGGCCGGCGTTGTCGGCTGAGCGGGCGCATTACTGTATGTCTTATTTCCTTGATACAGTGCTGTAGCTCGCTAACGTCTGAGGACCAGATATCCCATCTCGATTCAACACCTCCCCCGGCGGCCTTCCAGGCAACGACGACAGTGGCTCCATGGCTAGCTTCACGCTCTTCCATATGATGGGCCTCTTCCCCAACCCAGGTCAAAACGTATACTTCATCACTCCTCCTTTCTTCCCTTCCGTCTCTGTGACTAGTAAGTTGACTAATGCGACTGCTACCATCCGTACCGTCAATTTCGATGCGCAGTACAAGAACATTTACATTCAGAGTGCGAAGCTGGATGGCAAGGAGTATACTAAGAATTGGATTGGACACGAATTCTTGACCAAAGGAGGGACGCTGGAGTTGGTGCTGGGGGACAAGGAAAGCAAATGGGGCACGAGCAAGGAAAACAGGCCACCGAGCATGTCGGACGACCATGGCGTAGCAGTGGGTACGGAATTGAAGGCCACCGTGTAGAAAGTCGGCCTCTTGAAATGGCTCGAACAGTGGAATAATGAGACATGGCACATTCACACGTCATACATACATGCCTAACTCGACCGAAAAGAAATACCCCCATTGAACACGCCATTCTCCTTGCATCCAGCACGCCCATCTTCAACAACTGCCATTACCCACCAACCCATCTCCCATCCACGCTTACCACCCGTCCACCCACCAGCCATCCCCGCCCATGACCTCATCGCCTCGCAGAAAGCGGACCAAAAAAAAAGACACCCTGCATGACG
The DNA here is from genome assembly GCA_030558545.1 of Bipolaris gigantea. Taxonomy (NCBI): domain Eukaryota; kingdom Fungi; phylum Ascomycota; class Dothideomycetes; order Pleosporales; family Pleosporaceae; genus Bipolaris; species Bipolaris gigantea. The sequence goes on from JALPSE010000049.1 coordinate 94,434, forward strand.
CCGTCCCTGCCAACTGGGCGCGCCCAGGGCTCCCATCCTTAGCACAACCACGCCCACACATCACAGGCGGGATCGACAGGGAAAGACCTGCAGGGACGTGTTGCATTGCGGGAATCATGGCCATGGGAACTAGGTGGTAGGCGGATTCCCAAAGCAAAAGCAAAAAGCAAAAAAAGGGGACAGGTACCGCACGTAACGGCGGTGGAGACCCGAGATCTTCACTGCAGGGTCTCGTGGGTTTTTTTAGAAAAAAAAAGAGAGAAAAGAAACAAGGGAGGCGTGGTGGCGGGATGGTATGCACGATGCAGATACACAGACACGTGTGGGTGGGAGGGTAAAAGAAAAGGGAGGGTAGGTCGCGCAGTGGTGAGTGAGCCTTGGACAGGGAATCTATGGTCTTCTTCACCTGTTTCTTGCTTTTCTTGGTACCTATCCGAAACACCCGTCTTACATGCCGCCGCACAACTACCGGCACCGCGTACATTTCGATTTGGCAAGGAAAATTGGGGGAGGGGGGGAGGGGGGATTCTAGAAATGCTAAGCCCATGCATAAAAAAAAATCCCTGCAACATAGGAAATCTGACAAATGAAAATAGGACAAAAGGTGATGCTACAGGTGGGAAAGGGTGGATAGGTTTGTCTTCTCATCTTGTATACAATGTGTGATGAAGAGGCGGCGATCCAAAAAAAAAGATTCAAATAGGAAAGCTGTTGTATTTTCTACTACTCAAGTGTAGTATATGTGCAACAGTAAGAAATGAAAAAAAAAAACTTGATTCCAATGTTTGCTTGGAAAAAAAACCCAAACGCCAGATCCCGAAAAGGGGACCGAATAAAAAAGATGAGTCATTTTAGTGGGAATGGTCTTCGACCTTGATTCCATGGGCCCCCCTTGTTAAACGCCAGAAGATGCAAGAGATAGAGAGAAAGAGAAAAGGTGTGTGATGTAGCACAGGACATGTGTCATCATGCGAGAGCGACAGCCTTGACGGCGACGCTGGATGTGATGGAGGCTGGCGGCGTGGGCGGTGCAACATCCATCTCAGGCGTGACCCAGCCCTGCTGACGTGCAACCCACATGACGAGGTTGATGTCAAAGTTCTCGAAAAAGACCTCGTCAAGAAAGCGGGCCTTGAGGCCGGCGTAGGTGTGGTACTCCTCGCGGATGACGTCAGGGTCGAGGCCTAGCACCCTCCGGAAGCAAGCGACGGTGCATCCAGTGCGGTGCTTTCCCTTGTTGCAATGTACAAGGATGGGGTGGTTTGAGCGATCCATGATGAGACGGAGAGCCCGTGCCATTTCACACGACTCGACGCGGACTTCGCCCTTGTTGGCGCGTATATGGACGTGGAAGTGCTGTATGCCAGCATCCTTCATAAACGCCTGGAACTCAGGCATGAGGGGCTCGGGCACAAGGGTCAGGATTGTTTTGATGCCAACGTCCTTGATGAAGCCGTAGTTCTTCTCCTGCGGGTATCCACTGCGGTAGATGCACCCGGGCAGAACCGCACCGTAGTTTGTGGGGGGAACCAGGGGTTGTAGGCGCTCAGGGGACGAGTGGATGGAGAGGGTCGGGGTGATGGTGCCGTGCGAGTCTGCCGTGCAATTCGAGGAGCATTCGTGGTCGCGTGGGTTGATGACATCTTTCAGGTCCTCGTGGGTATTCTCGGTAGCATGGTAGATGAGCCCGTCGCTCGCAGAGAGACCCAGGGAGCGGACAAACTCCCTGATCCTGTCGTAGACGTTTTGCTCGTCGTTCTGGTCGCGGTAATGGCGAAGGCCAAGGGCCGGGGCCGAGCCATCTCCATCCGATATGGACATGATGGGGTAGTATAGGGTTGGTAGTCTTCTGGGGGATAATGGGGCGGCGTCGAGCCTTTTAGCGACAAGCTCAGCTTGTGCCTCGGCGCGCTCCCAATGCTGTGTTTCTAGTAGACGGGGAAGTCGCTAGCGGCAGGGGTGGTGTGAGAATCGTGCGGTTATGTGCGCGAAGAGTTACGGGAGATGGTATCTGCAGAGTATGGAGAAAGAAGCCAGCGCGGACAGCCTTTTAGACGCGTTAGTTACTGTGGGAAATGGTGTTTCGGGAGGTGTCCATATGCACATCTATGGTTGTGGATGGTGCGAACCAAGCTTTGGTGTTGGGGGCGAATTCAAGGGCGTTTGATTCTAATACAGTAGACAGGGTGACTCACTTCGCGGTTATGGGCCTGTTACAGGACACATGTTGACGACGTCTTGCGGGGGTGCGAGGCGGCAGCGAAGTTCATGGCGAGCAGGTATTGCAATTAGAAGGTAGGATAAGGTGGTAGGGGGGGGGAGCGTGCGCCGAGGGGGGGAGGGGATATTTGTGCACTGATGCCTGGGGGGCGGTAGCGACAAGGACGTCAGCCGTAGTTCACGGAACCGTGGAAGAGTAGTGTGATTATAATGGACGTGGGTTTGGTGTTGTGGAAAGTCTCGGGTGCTTCTAGTGCGCCTTGAACGGTTCGAGTAAGAGCAAGCGGATTTGGCCCGCTTGTTCTGAACGCGGCATACTATCGGGGGTCCACTGGGCCTGGCAGAGTGCATATGTGCGTCACTAGACGCTCTTTGTTCTCCCGGTTGCCAGTGTGATTGGCGATGGAGCAAGCAGGAACACTGCGGCTGGTGAATAGTTGCACAGTAGTATCATGACAACGTATGTGCCACTACCAACTGTCTTGTATATGGCTTGTTGCGCCCCCCCCCCGTAAGCCCTGGGTGCCAAAACCAACGCCTCACATCCCCAAGGCCCCCCCCTCTCTTGGCAGTCTGGCTACGTTCCCGTTCCAAGGTTGCTGCTCCGCCGCATAGCTCGGACTTGGGTGGCGCGTCTCAACACCGTCTCGGCCTCGGGCTCGAGCCATGTCTGATACTTTTCCTATCGCCGTTGGCTTCGTCATTGCTCCACAAAGGTCATATGGAGCAGTGGATGGTGGCGTGTTGGTATGCTTAGGCGTAAGTATGCGTATGCGTAGGTCTACTTTCCCTCCAAGGTGGTGGGTCTGTCGGCACACAGCAGCCGCCTAATATTACTCGAACCGTAACGAATCTTCGCCGCCAACACCAACTGCCGGCTGCAACACGATAACCTTTGCCCCTCTGGACATTGACACGCCACAGCTCGGTTGTGTGCATGGTAGTCAGACGTCGCCAACGGGCCGCCTTATTCCAGGCCTGGTGCATGGCTCCCGAGTAGGCGCATCTCTACGAGACTGCAAAGTATGCGAGGCAGGTGCTGCGACGACCATGAGCCTGTATACTTGGCTAGCCACCTGAGCGTGCATGTCGATCATCAACTCCGGCGGCTTTGCCTCGACGTTGGCCTTTGTGTGTTGCTTTGGCGTCGTTTTCTCCCTTGTGCTTCTGCGCTTTCACGTGCAACATCTCATCGATCGCCCGCTAGACCACAAACGAGCTAAATCCGCCATCTCCAGAGTCTGTGCGCGCCATTGTCGAACCTCGGTCACTCCATCATCACGGCACACAATGTGGCGTCCTGTGAGATATATCGACAGTCAACGTCGCAACGGCGCCCTCTGATCCTCACATATCATGGAACCCCCACGCTCAACCTCGCGATCACGCCGGTCTTACCCCAACCTCCACAATCTCTCCATAGCCCCGCTCAGCGCCAAATACCCCCTCGATGCATCTGTTCCACCATCACCCGACGAGCCGGGGACCCAGACACCTCGCACCTCGTACATAGCCCAGAAATCGGCTCCCACCACTCCAGGCGTGTTGAGCCTCGGCCAGACCCGAAGCAGCTCGCGGCAGCACACGAGAAAGGCCTACGCATATGACAGCTACTTCGTCGACACCAATTCGGAGATCCGAGCAGCTGGCGATATACCAAAAGCCAAGAGCACAAGCGTGTTGCATCCTGGGGTCAGCTTCACCGATGAAGTTGCGAGTGTGACGGAAGCCAGCAAGCCGCGGCATCACACGAGAAAAGGCACCGCGCCTCTCCCTCTCTTCTCACCCCCCGTCAAACACCACACCAAAGAATCCAACCACGAATGGCTCCACCGCGCCGGCCTCGCCATTGCCGGCGAAACAAGGGATAGCAAGGGCCAAAGCTGGCTCGTCCGCCGCGAAAGCTCGACAAGCCTCGTGGGCCAAGACGGCCAATACAATCCTGATGCTCCCCACGATAACAGCAATCACCACATGGTTCTCCTATCCGGCGAACACGTCAACGAAGCAGACTACCCCTCCTTCTTCTCCCCCCGCATGTCGCGCGCCGGCAGCAGATTCCCTAGCCGCATGGGCTCTCGCGTCCCCAGCGCACGCCCCAGTCGCCGCGGCAGCAGAGTAGGCAGCCGCGTAGACCTCCTGATGGGCCTTGGCATCAAAACAGTCTCTGAGCCCGAAGAACGCTTCATCGAGCCCGATTTCATCGAAGCCGACGAGGACTCTGACGGCGACGAAGAGGAAGTCGCGCGGTTAGCGCGCGAACGCGGGTTTGGCCTCGGCGGCTGGATGGATCGACTGATTGGGTGGTCGTTGTTTGCGGTGGATGAGGATAGAGAGGGATCGTCGGACTCGGACTCGGACGAGGAGGAGGAGGAGGAAGAGGAAGAGGATACGCACGAGGGCAAGGGGTTGAGTGGGAGGGAGTTGAAATTGGATGATTTGACCAAGGAGGAGCTTAAGCTGCGTCGTGAAGTGGAGGCTAGGCGCAGGAAAATGGAGCGTGAGGCCATTATCGCGGCCGCCGCGGTCAGGAGTCGGCATGGGGAGCATGGCGCGGGGAGTCGACCGAGTACGGCGGGAGAGGGAGAGGGAGAGGGACAAGGAAGTCAGGATCCGTCGGGGCGCGCGAATGAGGAGGCGGGCGGTTGGCAGGATGCTGCGTGGTTGCTTAGTGTAGCGTCCAAGGCTCTCTTCTAGATGTTGACCTGGAAAGAGCGTTTGTCCTTTTTCTCTCTCTCTCTCTCTCTCATCTTCTCTTTTGCTTACGGCCTCTACCCTATTCAATCCAGTTTTGCCTCTTCACATTTGTAAAACCCAATTGCAC
>JALPSE010000050.1:12942-49548 GCA_030558545.1 Bipolaris gigantea
TGTGTAGTGTCTGGTGAAAGTGTCCGACAGTCCAGGGCCTCCAGGTGGTAATATCCGTGGGAGGTAGGATGATGCATGGAGACAAGAGCATGGGTGGGCGAGGGCGTGATGATGCAGCGAGCGGGACCCCTCGGGCAAAAAGGAGCTAGCGCGGGTGCGTCGTAGGCAGCGGATCGCACTCCTGTCACCATCGAAACCTGCCAGCACCTTGTACCCCTTCTCTGTTTCTTTGCCCCAAACCTTGCGCTGATGGCCACGACGGGCGCCGGACGGCAAGGAGCTCGTCGACTGTCGCTATCACGCGAATCCGAAGGTGCCGGCCTGGACGGCGAGGGCGCGGGCTGCCATGGCAGGGTTGGTGCAGGGCCGCCGGCGAAGTGCCGTCACGTGACGGGCGACTACGGCTGGCGCTTCGTTGCAGCGAGCAGACCCCAAATCGCGTTGCCCGCTAGAGCGTGAGGAGTAAAATCGAGTCCGTCCTGGCACTCGGCCTCTCCCACTGCATTGCCCCCGTACAGCCCTCCAGACGCCCGCCCGAGCCCCAGACCATGGTCGTGTTCCCGCCAGGCTTTGTTTTCTACTACTCCTCCATTCGTCTAACCCTCGCCCTCTGAAGCTTGTCGACCTTTTGGCCCGCTCTCGACACACCTGCTCCCGCCCTCCCAGCTCCAGACCACGCCCACCCACGCCCACCAGGGAGAGCGCCCGCTGCGCGATCCCGCCCGCCGTGCCATTGAAGCTCTCCCATCTCTCCCTCACCCGTCGCCATCGTCCTCCCCAGACCCATCTGGTCGCCCGTTCCCACCTCCTACCACGCCTGGCCGCACGCCCTCGCAGGCGCACCCAACCCCATCCCGCCGGCGACCTGCCTCGTCGCTCATCTACCCTCCGCCCGTCGCACGTGGACACGCACGACTGCCCGACACGCAATGTCGCCGCGACGCTCATCGCGGGCCCGTACCACCCAGCCCCCGCCCAGCGGCGCATCACACAGCAACTCGTCGTCTTCCGTCTCATCAGCGCGTACCGAGCGTGCGTCACGAACCAACACCAAGCAGACATCACCACCAAAGTCGTCGACTCCACACTCGCTCTCCTCGGAAGAGCCCGACGAGCCCTCTCACGATGCACAGCCCGGGCCGCCCTTGACACGCCGCCGAACACGCGAGCACGAGAATGACGAAGACGAGGCCACGAAGCTTGACGACGAGCTAGAAGACGACATGGCAGAAGAAGACGAAGTCACCCGATGCGTGTGTGGCTATCAAGATTACCCCGGTCTGCCATCCGACTCCCTCAAGGCTGGCATGTCTCTAGCTGATTTAGAGGCGCAAGCCGACGAGCTCGGCGGTCTCTTCATTCAATGCGATGTCTGCAAGGTATGGCAGCACGGTGGATGTGTGGGCATCATGGACGAAGCTGCCAGCCCAGACGAATACTTTTGCGAAGAGTGCAGAAAGGACCTACACAAGGTTTCGGCAAGTCCGAAAGGGTATGTATTTTGTCTGATCTGTTCTCCGTCGCATGCATGAGGCCCGGTGTGGAGACTCGTGTTACTAGCCGATTTTTTCGCGACAAAGCAAACATGGCTAACGAAATCGTCGCAACAGCCAAAAATACTCCCGCTATCTCCCCGTCTACGACCAGCAACATGGCAAGCATCGCAAGTCGTCAGTCTCCAAAGAATTCGAGGGCAACTCGGCCAAGGACAAGGATCGCAACAACAGAGCGAGCGTGGATTCCTTTGGGAAGCGTAGGTCGACCATGAACAGTCGAGCCGCGTATGACGAAGATGAGGTGCTACGAAAGGTACTCGAGGAAAGCAGACACGAGGGTGGCACAACTTCGGAGAATGGCAACCGGAAGAAGCGAAGTCGCGACGATAGCGAAGAGTGCGTTTCAATTGCTGCGTCACAAACCACCGGCATTTCAGCTGACAAGCTTTGCCACAGAACAAAGCCAGAAATCAAACGACAGCGCACAGGTTCGCGCTCTCCAAGCAATTCGCCAGTTCTGGAGTCTGAAGACGACAGCACAAAAGCCTCGGCGCCAAAACAGAAGCCACGCGGAGCTGCAGCAAAGAGCCAACGGGAAAAGGAACAACGCGACAAGGAGCGCGAAAACCAGCGCAACGAGGCCGCAAACAGGCGCAAAGGGCGCGCCGAGCGAAGAAAGGGCGACGGTATGTTGCAACCCATGGCGAGATGGTTCATTGGCTGACAGGTGTAGAACCCGAAGATTCAGAGCCCACACCCACACCCGCCGCTGAAGAGCCTACGATGACTCCACAAGCGACCGAAGCTATACCGCCCGAGCCACCTGCTGCTGAACCCAAACCTGCGCCTGCCCCACGAAGAGGCGGTCGACCTCCTCAAAAGGCCCGTGGCCGGCTTGGGCGGAACCAGTATTCGAGAGACACCGTCCCTGCCACTAACGACACCTCGCCTAAGAACGATGTGGCCCACTCACCACAGGCAACCACTACAAACGGCGCGAGCAATGGCCACGATAGCAGCGACGGTGCAGCGGGCAATAAACCCACCAAGACGAAGAACTGGCGCCTGCAAAAACTCTCTTGGAACGACATACGAAGGCCAGCAGGTGCTATGCAGAGCTACATTGCGCAGCGCCAAGTCGAGATGGCCATAGCCGAGAAGCATGTCAGTCTTGCGCCTGCTGTGCAACTCACGACAGCCGCAACCAACGGCGATGGCAAAGACGAGGACGCAGATCTGGCCAAGTTCAAGGACCTTAGCACAATCCAGATGATGGACTTTTTAAGCAGAGACCTCGTACACTGGCAGCAGATGATATCCGAGCCAATGGACAAGTCACCAAGGTAATGACTCTTCTCTTTCTTTTCTTTTCTTCGCATGCTACAACTACTGGGGGCGCATTTTTGGGGGGAAACCAAGCCACCATTGCAAGGGTGCATATGGGCAGGCATTTTCCTTTCCCTTTTCCCCATCTAGAAGGGCGTTTTCTCTTTCCCTTTCGGGTGTGGTCTGCATCTTTTTTTCTTGCTCGCGACACGGATACCCTCCACTTTGTGATTGATCTCTTTCTTTTTGGTTTGCTCGCGCGACGCGCTGGAGGAACTGCTTGTCTTTTTCTACTGTTCAATTGTAACCTACGACTCTCATTCCTATGGGACTTTTCCTTTCTTTTTTTTCATGTCTTCTGTTGACGCGAACCTGTATGTAGCGTGTACCCGAACCGACATTCAGTTCTAAGCGTTTTGCGTGTCGGGGAAACTTGGTCAGGTAGGCACGGGTTGGTTGTGGTGATGAATCTATAAAAGCATGGCTACCACTACTACTACTACTACTACTACTACTACTACGACTAGTACGATTATTTTCCCAATCGTATTGATTCCACATGTATTGATTTCCAAAAAAAAAATACCACCTCTTTCAAGCGAAACATTCACTCGTCCTTGCCCAACTTGACTTCCAAAACCCCCATCCCCGGGTTCCTCTTCAATAACTCCACCACGGCACGAATATTATCCTCGGTCAACACCGTATACTCGGGCCACAACCTCTCGCGCCCCTTGACGTCCCAGTGGATCCTAAACTGCTGGATCTGCTCTGCGGGGCCGTCCCGGGCCTTGTGCCTTGCCATGACTATCTGCGCATTAGCTTTCCGCACGCATATATATATATATATGTATGTGTGTATGGATTTGGAAATGTGAGCTCAGCGCGGTCCAACGCACATTCGACGCAGTTTGGGCTCGTCGCCATGATGCTTGTGATTTGCGCATTCAGCGCCTTTAGGGAGAGTTTTGCGCCCGTGTCCAGAAGGAGGAAGTCGTGGCGGTTGGAGGGGGGAAGGGTGAAGACGACGGGGAGGCTCGTTGATGACATGTTTTTTTTTTCTTCTTCTTCTTTTGGGTTCCGTCTCTGGGTGACCTTTTCTTTCTCTTTTTTTTTCGAGAGAGAGAGAGAAAAAAAACTGGTCCGCGATTCTATGGATGGAGCGGTTCGGGCGACGTGGAGGGTAGGGGCCGAGTTTGTTGAATGCGCAAGTGATGCAGAGGGTATGGCGAGAGAAAAAGGGGGTTGATGTAATAACCACTTGCTTGCGTTTCCTTTTTTTTCTTTTACGTCAATGTACAACTTCCCGTCTCTCCCCCCCCTCCTCCCTTTCATTCCCTGGCCCTCCCTCCTTGTTCTGCGACTCCAGCGTACGTATTCTTGGTTGCTGCTGCAGCGAGCGTGAGACAGAAATACGTCATAGGGCGCTAGCTCGTTTTGGCTAGGATCGGCGCGGGCTGGACAGGGATGCTAAGGTTGCCCCGCTTTGCTTGCATGCGTGCATGTTGTGCGGTTTGGGTAAGGAAGAACGGTGGAGGGAGTGTGCCTGAGGCGCGAGTTGATTGCACAGGTTCCAGGGTGCGGTGCATCGTCATGGACCACCTCCATGCTTGGCGTGATTATGCTCAAGGTGGGGATATGTTTCGAACGAGGAAGGGGACCCTGCTATTCTGCGTTTCTTTTTCCTCACCAACATCACTGTGTTTGTTTCTTCTAGAATTGTTATATCGCTGAAATTCTTGTATCGTGCTGGTGGTCTTGGTAGTCCTCTCGCACCACTACACCATCCTCGTATCCACCCATGCCGACGACGCCACCTCGCTACATAGTAAATGATATCACACGTAAATCATCAAAACACGCTTAAAACCAAACAAACATGAACTGCTCTAAAGCTTCGCCTCTACTAAAGGTACCCCCTGCGACTGGCTCGGCTCCTTCTCCTTCGTCGCTATCGCCTCCTCAAAGACCTGCATAAACCTCCAAACATCGCCGAAAGTATTGTATAGCGGCACGGGAGCAACACGGATGATGCCCGGTTTCCTCTTGTCGCACACAATACCGCCGTCCACCAGTCTTGCGCTAGCCTCGTCGAACTTGTCTTCTGGAAGCAAGACACTGAGCTGCGCGCCACGGAACCGCGGATCCGTAGGTGTGATAATTTGGAAGGGAAACTCGCCATTCCTGATGTTTCGTGCGGCGATTTGCGAAAGGAGGTGTTCGGCGTAGGCGGTTAGTAGCAGTGATCTCGAGCGCAGGTCAGCCATGCATGTCTTCTCGAAGACGCTGAGAGCACCGGACAGACAGGTGAGATCGACGATTGAGGGGTTTGAGCATTGGAAGCCCTGCGCGCCGGGTGTAGGAACAAACTTGTTGTCCATTTGGAAGCGAGATGATTTGTCGTGGCCGTACCAGCCCTTGAGTCCCTTGTAGTGGTCGTTGTTGCCGTGCTTTTCGTGAATAAAGGCACCTGCGATGGCGCCGGCTCCGGCATTCATGTACTTGTATGTACACCAGCACGCAAAGTCGACGTCCCATTCGTGCAGCTTGAGTTCGACATTGCCGGCAGCATGAGCGAGGTCCCATCCGATTGTGATATTGTGCTTCCGTGCATGCGCAGTAATGACTGGGATGTCAAGGAGTTGGCCGCTGTAGTATTGGATCCCAGGCAGCATAATGAGTGCAAGCTCATCGGCGTTCTCGTCAATAAGTTTGAGGATGTTCTTTGTCGTCATGGTGTATCCATCGTCTGGCTCCACCAGAAGCATCGACTTCTTTGGGTCCAGTCCGTGCCACTCGATTTGCGACTCGATCGCATACCAATCGCTAGGAAACGGCCGCCACTCGCACATGATCTTGTGCTTCTTCTCAGTTGGCCTATAGAAAGCCGCCATCATCAAGTGCAAGTTGATGGTCAATGTGTTCATTGCAACAATCTCCGAAGGCGATGCACCGACAATGTTGGCCATTTTTCTCGAACATGCAGCGGCCATGTCTTGGTAAGGAGTGATTGGCGAGTCCTCAAGGGCAGTGAAATGGCCGCCAACGGCTATTGAGCCCCATGTCTTGAGGTACGCGTTCAAGTGTTCGCCGACGGCTTTCGGCTGGAGACCTAGCGAGTTGCCGCAAAAGTAGATGGCCTCATCCTCTGCACTCGCTGCTGGCTTTGCAGTTTGTGCATCGTCTTTGAGAGTCTTTCGCTTGAGCTGCGCCTTGCTGGGAACAATGAATTCGGGGCGGAATGTATGCGGGATTTCAATACTCTCATCAAGGGTCCGGGCAAAGTCAAATGACCCGGCATGTGCCGGCCATTGCGGCTTTTGGCCTTGGCGGAGTTGTTGGATAGCGCTGGTGGTGTCCATGGTGATGGGCCAAGACGGCAGTATAATACAACCGTCGGACGACGACTGGAAGACTTGTGTACCAGGTCGTAGTGAGAAGAAGCACGCTTAATATATGCTGGCTACTTCGATTACGCCCTCTCGACTCCGGCACCTGGTCTGGCGAATATGCATTAGGCCAGCACCTTCTTCTTTAGTCTTCTTTAGTCTTCCGACGCGCTTCCGACGCGCCTCTGTCCGCCTTCCGATCCGACACCTTGGAATTGTTGAAGCTTTCGATACTTGGTTGGCCTAAGAAAGTGGGCTAATGTAGTTTCATAATAAATGCGGTCTTCGCCGCCGTGCATGTCCAACACCTTTGAGAATCCGTGAAATATTACTGTGGTTTGCTTCTGCCTTATTTATTCACAATGAGCCCCCACAAAGTCTTCAGTCTGCCATGCACTTCTGCACTGCCGGAGTACGGCATATCTCAAAATGGCTTTCTTCCCGCTGAGCCACCATTGTCTCGTCTTCCACAAGACTACTATCACCCATGGGAACAGATCATAGAGAAGCTCCCTCTGCTTATCGAGTCCCAACAGATACGGCAATGGGTCGACGAGTTACCGATTCTCGAAGTATCTCAGCTCGGCAGTGAAGCAGAATGGCAAAGGGCCCATTCGATGCTAGCTGTCATGGCTCAAGGATACATCTGGACGGGGCCTGAACCATCAGAGGTAAAGAGAGCATCCTACTTGATTGAAACGGCGACTAGTATTGACCAGATACCCAGCGGCTACCTCCTGCAATTACTGTCCCTTTCCTTCGTACGGCTGTGCACCTCGAGGTACATCCCGTCGCCACATATGCAGCACTGAACCTATGGAACTGGCGACCATTACCCAACCATGCCGACTTGACTCAGCCGGAAAGCATGGTTGCTCTCTATACAGCTACCGGTAGTGATGATGAATCATGGTTCTTCATCATCTCGAATGCTATGGAGGCAAGGGCCGGCCCACTGATCGAGACCATGCTCGGTGCGATCGAAGCCGTCGAAAAGGATGATGTTGCAACAGTGTTGCATGCTCTGCGGTACTTTAAGAGGAATGTGGACAGTATCGGACAGCTTCTAGAACGTATGGATGAACGATGCAATCCTCACGTCTTCTACCACACCATCAGACCATTTCTGGCCGGCAGCATGAATATGGCGGCTGCTGGTCTGCCAAATGGTGTATTCTATGATGAAGGCAATGGCAAGGGCGTATGGCGAGCGTACCGAGGTGGTTCCAATGGCCAGTCTTCCCTGCTTCAGTTCTTCGATGCCATACTCTCTGTAGACCATTCCAGAAGTGGCGGTTTCCATGCTGAGATGCGTGGATACATGCCTGGTCCCCACGCTCGGTTCCTGGATGATGTTGAAGCCATTGCGAATATCCGCAGCTATGTGAATGAACATCAAGAGAATGATGCGCTTCTTTCGGCATTCAACGCAGCAGTTGCAGCACTCAGTGGCTTCCGCGACAAACACATTGCTCTTGTGACAAGGTACATCATCATACCAAGTCATTCAGCCAGGCCTGAAAACCATATAAAGAGGAGAGACATCGCTTCTGCCTCCACAGAGATGGTCGCAGAGAAGCCAAAGACACAAGAGCTGGTTGGTACTGGAGGCACCAAGTTGATTCCATTCCTACAGACATCAAGAGACGAAACCAGCGAAACGAAAGTTGTATACTGAGGTCCAGATGTGGGAATTGTTACGAATATTCTGGATACGAACACTCGGTCCTTTGAACTAGGGGAAGAAAGGGTTGCCCATCTGTTGATTATGGATAGGGAAGAGCGGTATATCCGCCACAGACGCACCGTCCAGATTATAGGTGCCTGGTTGAAGAAACTCTTGTAGACCTTGGTCGTTCTCACTCGGCCACGGCAGAGCGAAGAAGTCGGCGTCATAGATGGTCCAGTCAAGCGGAGCTTGTGCAGGGGGGTTTTGCAGAGTAGCTTGTGTCGAGGATGGCAAGCCGGACTCCGGTCGTGGCTGAGGCCCTTCGATTGGATGGGCTCGAGGGGTTTGCTCGGATGGTAATAGACCAAACAATTCAGAGGAAGCTTGCTTCCGCTTTCGGCGCAAATGAAGCTCCCGCTTCTTCGCATGTGCAGTTGTGATTGTGAGCAGAGACTGAGCAGCATGCGAGTATTGACGAGCATGATGATCAACCGCACCAAAATAGTCCATACAGGCAATTGCATCTCTGCAGCTTTCCTCTAAAAGAAGGCCAGAGTTTCCGAGAATGCCGACAGCTAGAACCAGTGTGGCAGTGAAGAGCCAAGATCTGGGATCGGTTAGCAGACATCAATGCTAGTATGCGTTGCAACTTACACTACCAACGGCATCCTGCGTGGTAATTGATCTACTTTTATTAAAGCTTGTAAAGTATCAACCAATACTGAAGCCGCTTCGATTGCAGCATCCGCATATTTGCGCTTCTCTTGATGATCAGCAGGTGTGCCTTCATTCTTGAGCGATGCGCCCATGTACTCGTAAATTTCGTAAATGAGGAATGGCCGTGTTAAGAGCATTATACCGTAGTAGTAGGAGCACAAAGTGGAGCAGGCGCCAACTACTTCCTCGCGAGATTGTTGTCTAGTTGTAACTTCTGAGAGATTCCCGAGCCATTTAGACGCCCAGTTTTTCAGTTGCCTCGAGACGTAGTCGGCGATCCGTAGAGATATCCGCTTGCGAGAGTACACTTCAACAACGACGCGTTCGACGATCATGAAAATTTGCACGCTTGCATCCAATATATTGGCATTGATATCGGATCGTGTGTTGTCAGGAGTGACGTATTTAACTGTGCAGTCCACATCGGATGTGGAGGGAGGTCGACCTAGAACATTACTGGATGGCGAACATCATATGTCAGTGTATGTTTACTATGGAAGCCTTAGTGAATGAGAGAAATCATGAAGACTTACCTTATGAGTTGATCGATGACGCGCAAACTTTTCCAGATACGATCTCGTACTGATCTAATATTCTTGCCGAAGGAAGCATTGACTTCGGTTCTGTGAAGGCCAATTGCGTATGCAGCACGCGCAGCCAAGGCTAGCTATCGTCAGCAGGCGACCCTACAAACACTCACACATGCCATCACTTACAAAAGTACAAATATGCACCGTTTGGCTGAGAAGCGCGGAGCATGAAGATAGCTACTAGAGTGAAGCCCTGAACGGTAGAAACGTTCATTTTACTGCACATGAACTTTAGGAGTATGTCAAGCGCGTGTTTGAACCAAGCCTCTGCCTTGTCTTCGAACTTGTCTTGCGCGCCAATGGCGAGTACAAGATAGAAGACGGCAGCGGCGACATCGTCTGGGCAAGACGCCCGGTTGCTCACCCAGTTTTTAAGCTCTGGTAATAGATCCTCGCGTTGAAATAGCTGTACAAGACCACTGCTGGCTGCAATGTACTCTTGTACCAGGGCATCTACATGCTGCAGCTCAATGGATGGGCATTGCTGTTGATCGGCTAATGGGGGACGCGTGACTTCGATAATGGGATCCCTCGCGGCCTGCACCGAAACTCCTGAATCCACTTCGGATGTGATGAGGTGTTTGACTGTTTGCAAAAAGGACAGTGGGGCACAATCGCCGATGAAGATTAGTTTGCCTTGTGCGTCACGCAGAATACGGCCTTCCAGAGGGACCGCGGTATCGCCTTGTAAGTCGTCTCTACTTAGCGTTTGTGAGAGCGACGTTGCAGTTCCAGCGGCTTCATGCCGGTATCGTGATCCTTGAGAATTGTGTTCACCGACATTGTCTTCTCGGTTGTCTGACGAATGGCCAGCCGAGAGGATGCGCCGAAAAGACGAACTGTCGGTGTGGGCTTGATTTCGTGGAGTTGGACCGCTGAATGCACATGTAGCTGCACACTCCTTGCGTACACAGTATGCGCATGGTAATTCACCGTCGCACTTGACTTTTCTCCTTCTACACAAATCGCAGGCCGCTACTACGCGGTCAAGACGACGTCGCTTTTCGGATGGCGTTACTGGCTGATCTGGTCGTGTGGACATTGTACAGCTATGACATCAGAGATGGGCATGCGATTAGTTAGTGACGGGAAGCAATGTGGTTGACGGAACTTCCGTTGTTGTTGAGGCAGCCGTCGGACGTGTCGGATGTCCAGTAGCTTCGGCTTGCGGCTGTTAACGGTGGGCTTGGCATTTCTTCAGCCGAGAGAATGCGTCATTGTGCATGCTCGCTTCCGACGCTCGACTCACCACCCGGCGATAAACAACGTGTTGGTAGTATTCAACAAACGCAGTGGTAGAAATACAACTGCACATGTCGAGAAAAAATCGGTACTTTTTTCTCTAGCCGTTGCAAGTCTCGTTTTCAGGCTTTCATCAAGACGTGCGGGAATCGCGAAGTATGGCATAGCATTATTCACTTATTCATCCCTGATTCTTTCTTACTGGGAAGGTATCCAGGCTATGCAACAGCCAAGATGGGAGCCCGAAGGACCTTTGACACAGTCTGCTAATCACGCCATTAAATCGATATTCTCATAACCATATTACTTCTTGATTCAATAATTCTTTCAGACGGTCTATTCTTCTCGATGTTACCATGTAGATTAGTTTTTTTGTATCCTAGAAACCAAAATATCCTCCCTGTACCAACTCCCTTCCATACATGCAGCTCTATCCTAAAGCAGGTCCGGATACCTTCCCCGAACGCCAGCCCACCATCTAACCTATACCCATATACTGAAAACCCAACACAAAAGTCGTTTCTGCACATCTTCACGATCTCTCACCAACTACCCTTAGTTGATATCCGCCATCTGAAAATCCATGACCACAAAGTTCTTCAACCATCTCAGCGCAATCTCCTTGACATCCTCACCCTTCTGCACCCACACTTGTGTCTCCGGCAAACATGTGACCCAGTTTAGATAATCGGTCCACTCCTCCGCCATAGACTCCAACTCCCACTGCCCAGTCTGCGCATTGTAGTTGCGGCGGTACCAGGGGGACTCGCGGTCGCTGCTGAGAATGTGGGTGCCGTTAGACTGGCAGCTAGCTGAGCGGAGAGTGTTGGTGTAAAGGTTGATGCGGCTGAAGTATGTCCGCATGTTGTTGATGGTTATGTGGGCGGTGTGAAGTTTAGGTTGCAGCTCGGTGGTCAGGGTGTTAGCGAACTGTGAGGTAGGGATGTTCTTCGGGACGTGCTCGGCGTCCGAGACCAATTCCTTCAAGAGGGTGATGCTAGTCTCCATTGGCTTGAACAGGATGTGGTAATCTTCTGGGTCGTCAAGGTCGAAGGCTTCTTCGAGCTTGGCCAGGTGAGGGCCGTGGATCGCGCATTCCGCCATGGCTTCGCGCCTACTGAGCTGCGAAGTATGATAACAGTATCCCATCGAGCGGTAATAGTCCTCCATCTCGGCGCAGTACTTTAAGAGTTTCTTCCCATGCTCAATCAGTTTTTCCAGTGCTTGCTGGCATACCCGTGGAAGCTGCAAACGCTCCGCAACATTGATGTTGATGCAACATTTACACATGATGTCGGATTGCATTTGAGGTTTTGATTGTTCTGAAATCTGAGTGTTGCTGGTGTAGTGCTATTGGTTCTTGTTGTTGTGGTTGATTGTGCTGAATCCCGATATGGAAGAAACAAGTATCTAAAATATATAGTCCTAGGTTCGATGGGAATCTGGTCACGATGAAATATTCGCCACTGTATAGTGAGTGGTGTGTTGATATAGTGAATTCATGGTTGCCCGGTGAGAACAGGCGACACTGCCTGCTATTGACAATGTCGAAGCCATGCCCATTTGGTATCACATTCTATGCTTTCGTAACCCCTCTTTTGGTAATGTGCCGTGAAAGCCTTCCACGTGGAACTTTTCTCGGCAGTGAAACTGCTCGATAAGTGCACCTTAGTGAGTGTCAGCCGTCATGTTCCAACATACAAGTAGAGCAGCGATGAAAGGTGCATGGATCATTCCCCAACACAAGTATGCCTTAATATGAGTTAGCAGAAAATAGCTTGATATATACAAACAGGCTCTGGCATTCTATAAGCGAGGCAATGACCCCTCAATGTGAAGATAGTGGTATTCTACGACGAAGAACAAATACAACGAAGAGGTATATAGTGATGAAGGATGCATGCTAAAACCACTGTCTCAAACAGCAGGCTCCCGCTCTTTGTACCATGACACACATGTACAACACCTAACAAAACAGCAATCGCACTACTGATTGCCGCCTACAGCAATGGTGAAAAGCTGCGGACTTCCGTCAAAAATTGTTCCAGCGACATCCTGTCCACCGTCTGGGACCACATCATCGTAGGGGAAACCGTAGCCGCGTCCATCCTTTTGAATCTCATGCAAGATGCGCGAGTAGTGGTTCGTCGTCGGGTCTTTATAGTATTGGCTCGGGTTGCTGCCATTAGGAAATTGGTTGCCGGGTGTGTTGAGCAGAGTACTTCTGTTGAAGGCAGCTGCGAGACGAGGAATGACTGCATTGCGAGCCTGATTGGAGCCAGTTTGGAAAGGTCCGGTGCTGCACGTAAAAATGTCTCTTGCTGTTGGCGCAGTGAAAGAACCCGCTTCGCCAAGCTGAAGCTCGTTACCCTGAACGCGGCCTCGCAGGTTACCAGCAGCAGCTTGTGTGTTGATGATCATGTCTTCATTGCGGAACTTGTTCCATACTGCTTGGACGTAGCCATCCCAGTAATTGCCCCACGCATCCGCATTGCCGACAAGTAGGTTGTTTGGACTCAGAACTCGCAATGCACGGCCGTTGTTCTCGTAAATCAGCTTGTCCCAAGGGCGCCCGTCACTTTGTGCTTGGGCGCGTAGCCTGTCCTGCAACACCTTCGGTCCATCAGGACCCATGCCCGGTACGCTCTGCGTCTGGCCTTGGCTGTTGGTGAGGCTCATCGCAACTGGGATGCTCACAAAGTCGACATAACTAATGTTAGCAAAAAGCTGTGCATCGTTGTAGGTAAATTCGCAGAAGGTCCAGTCGATGTCGAAGTTTGGATCGCTAGGGTTGGTTACGCTGGGCTCGACGACAGCAGGGCCGGGGTTGAGCTGGAAGGTGAGTTTCGCACCGATGCTAAACCAGATGCGACCACCAGCAATCTTTGGTATTCTGACATTAACAGTGTTCCCGGGATTACCGAGTGGAATGGCGACGTCAGCCTGGAGTGGTTGCAGGATTTTACTGGGCGCTACAGGATAGTACACAGTCTGGCCGTCTGACTGGATGAAAATTGGCGTGTTTCCCCGCTCGAGGGCGAGACCTGTGATGTATGCATATACCGTGCTGGAGCTAGACTTGTTCTGGAGTGCGAGCTGAAGGGTTCCAGGAGCAGCTTCAGCTAATACTTGTTGTTGGCCACCATTGGCCTGGGCTGCCGGCGCCGGCGCTGGTGCTGGCGTCTCGATGAGGCTGTCGGTTTTGGTAGGGACGGAAGGCTGTTCTGCCCGTTTCGATTTGCGGTTCTGGAAGCTCTGGCGACGCTTGTTCAAGAACCCCTTGAACGCCTTCATGTTGGACGACTGTCAATTCCTAGGGTAAAAAATATAGAACCAAAAAATAAGTATAAGTATATTGAGGATGCTATTCTTTGACAGGCGAATGGAGAAAGGAAGAAGCCGACAATGCGAAGGATACTTCGAGGTAAAGTCAATTTTTAGACGCGTAATGCACGGAAATAACAAAGAGATTTATACATGCATGACAGCAAGACGCGTCGTCAACGACATGGGATTCAAGGCGTGAATACCAGGGTCCAGCTGATGTCACACATGCGATGGCCTTGCTGGGGTTGGTAAACCGGTTGGCAGTCGGCGCCTGCTCGCTAAGATTCAGCAATGGCAGTTAAATTGTGGCGGCCAACCAGCGCGCGGAAACCATCACCACCATCTTGCGGCCCGATCGGGAAGGCCCATGTCAAAGAAGCACGGGAGATGCACTCGTGCCTGGTAATGCTGACTGCGGGGTGGTGAGATTGCGCCGTGGAGAGAGGCCGCGAGCTGGTATTGGATAGAGTCTACTGGCTGTTAGCGTAAAACGATGAAGAATGGTAAGCAGCAGTACGGGAACTACTGTCCAGGTAGGGCTCCAAGCACGTGACCTTCGTAAAAAGGTCTCACATGCTGGCATTTAGTGCTTAAGCCATGCGCATGAAGCGCTCGGCGACGTTTTCGCGGTTGGGGCGCGAGCCAGAGCGTTACGTTTCTAGTGTCTAACCTGACATCTCGTGAACTGCCTTAGCGTAAGGGTGATCACCCATGCCACATGTACTGCCGGGAAGCCAGAACTAACCTACTCATACCCTTACTACCTAAACTACCCCAAGCTCTTAGGCTAGCAAATAGGGATGCATAACGTAAAGACTGTCCGCGCCTATGCTTTCTAAGCTTCGTCGATAGCGTTCTTCTGTGGACAAGAACTGGTGCTGATCGCCGCCGTCTGGATCTTCGATTGTGGTATGCTTCGGTCACGCTGTAAGCCATCAAGAACTTGCACGAATGTGGTCGAGTCGTCCGAAGCAATCATATTTCATCTTGGTATGCGAATAGGTCCAAGCGTAAAGCTCGAGTGATGTATGACTATTCTCTCTTCTCACTTGGTCCATCTTATCAATATCCCGTGCTGATGCTCTGTCATGGGTTACGTAGAGAGGTGTGGTCGCTGGGATCAACAACAGGTGGTATAGGGCTGTGCTGGATCCATTTGCGAAAAAAGTTGCGTAACGAATGCCGGGGCTAATAATTACTTTCCCAGTGTGTAGCGCTAGGCTAATCATCTGATCTTCCCTACCAAATACTAGAATGATGCACCACTACCAAAAGCCATGCCTGAGTAGCTGTCGTAGCATTGATCGCCCCAGATGCCCCCAGCCATATCAAAGAACTGCTCGATGTCGAAATCTGCACTTTTCATTAGCGCAAACGGGTCAGTGCTTTCATTGGCAGCGCCATCCATCTCCGCACTGCCTTCACATGCGAAGTTCGCATCAGCCAGTGCGGGGTATTGCGCCTCTGATCCATGCATGGGGCATACAGTTGACACCATCGAGATTGGACACGAGACTTCGGCTGTGCCCGTCTCTGTTGTCGCGCTTTGTGGAGGCTGCATGGGTTTTTGCGTTGGCACTCTTTGTCGGATCTTATGGATATACCAATTCTTCGTTAAATCCATCATGAAACACATCGCTCGCCAGAAGTCGCTATGGGACTGCTTCACCTCGTCGTACGTCGATAATCTTTGCATTCGGAAGCACAGAGATTCGAGACATAGCTCAAGACGCACTCGCTCTTGAGCTGCTTGTGCATCCCATCCGCAGACAGCATGGTCGTCATTAGGCATACACAGTCTGGCTACCGTCATGATGACCGACGGCAAACGCACCCACTCAGAGAAGGATATGAAATGGTACTCGCTAGCTGGAAAAGACAAAAGAGTATCCAAGAATTTCTTGCCACATTCTAGTGCAGAGAACAAGGAGTTGAGTTGTGTCGATTGCCGTGGTGGTGGAGCGTTCAATGCCCATGGGCGAAGGGAGACGCTGTGCAACAGTGTCTTACTGAAAGAGAAGGAAAGCTCGAGCACTGTGGTTGTTAGCCAAGCCCAGGTAATTCCTTAGACGTAGGAAGGCACTTGCGTCTCTGAGATGCAGAGCAAAAGGATTGTGCTTTCCATGCATCAAGCTGGCCTTCTATAGAACGCAAATGCATAAGCATGCGTCCATCAGATAGTGATACCTGCGCCGTATCAGCCGTAAACAGAATGTCTTGTATTTGTTCCTCAATCTGTCGCAGGGAGATCAAGTGGCTAATGACTTCATCAGACTCATACTCTAGTTCTTTTCCCAAGCTTTCAGCCGCTTCGGCCATGAAACGTGTATGCTTCAGTAGATTCGGCTTTTGAAAAGCGCCGCCTACCCTGCACAATATCAACAAAGTATCAAACATTCCTTGAGAAGAACATACATGGACGAAATATAGTAGCAACCAAGAAATGCTCTTTGCCTTTCTCCTAAATCTTTTCCACATGGCGGTGGAGGTCTACCCCGTAGCGGAGGGGTGAGATCGATTGGTTGGTAATCCTGGTGGAGACCAATGTCGAGTGCCAGCCCAATCACAAGGTGGTGTAGGAGGAAGATCTGTTGCGTCTTGTGACTGAAAACAAAATGGTACCTTTGGTGTTCAGCACATCGTAAGCCGTGTACGTAGAGAAGAAGTACCAGGATAGATAAACAAGGACGCTCTGTACTAGCCCGAGTGTTTTCCGAGGACGGATCATTGTGCGATGAGCGAGTTCAGTACGGTATATTGTGTCAAGTCTTCTCTGCTGTGAGTAGTCTTTCCAGGATGCTACTGTCATTATCGCAAGGAAGAGCATCGGCCTCTCTGTATGTAAGTCGGTGCCAGAGAGCTGTTGAGGTATAACAACAAAAGGGAATGTAACCGACATAGAACAGAATTCCTTCATCAACGATTCTGCTTCGCCTGAAGTAAGTAGACTCCGTACAAGATCATCATCTATGGGATCTTCAAGTCGCTTTGTCGGCCTGAAAGGACCTTCACAAGACTGACCGGCAGTCTGCCGATCATCGAAGCCATGTATACCGCGGATTTCTTCGATATATTGGCGGTTGACTTCAGTATCGTCAGGGGTTGTCCCTAAGCGTGCTTCTGATTGGGGTTCAAGAGATATCCAACCTCCTGCGACAACTGGTTTTATCGCCTTTGGCGGAATCGAAGGTGGAATGAACGCTGAGCTAGCCATGACTTCATTTCCAGACCCACAAACGAGTTTAGCTACAAGCCCATCAATCTTTTGTTCAACTTGAGCAATGCGTCTGAATGGAGTAAGACTCGGGAGATGCTGATGGCAGACGCCGACTTACGAAGGGGCACGCAGCTTTCTTGCTCGTCGGGGCGCGTCAGCCCAAACGCACTCGTTTCCGGAAGTGGAACACCTGTAGTGTTTTAGCGCATTTTTGACATAATTAAGCCGTCTCTGAGGAACTTTCGCATCCATAGCTATGGTGAAGTAAGCAGTACCTCTGGCATCGACCGGATTGGCTGCTCGGTAAACATTTGGTCTTCAAATTCCTACAGCGTTGACACGCTTGTAGAGTCCTTGGTTGGTCCGCTTTTGCAGCGGAATGTCTCTCGTTTTCCTGCATCCAAAATTGTTTGTGTGGAAGTTGTAGCAAAAGTAGGGGGCCGGGAAGAGTGTTTGAACCGACACGGAACGGAGAAAGCGCTCCTATCCGTTCCCCGATCTGTCTAACTGCTTTGGGGTGGGTATGGAGACGCGGGGACCCGTGGTTGCCTTACTGGCTACACACAGGTATTGCAACGATGCGATCATCACTAAAGATATCGTCAGAAAGTAAACATTAACTGAGTTTTCTGTTGTTCCTATCTGCAAGACAGGCTGGACAACGTGATCTCTTATGATACATGGCAAGAGACTTTTGACTATGACCCGTTGACCGCTTTTAAGTCTTGGATAATCGCATTCATTCTACCTGTGAAATAGCAAGCCCGCTAGTAACTTCATTGATCTATTTGAGAAGATAATAGCCTCCCTAAAACTGCAGCTTTGAAGCCAGTTGCCAACCATACCAAAGCGTTGCACCAACGGTCACCAGGTTTAAATGAATGCTCATCGCATGCGCACGAGAAAACGCCTTGTTCAACACTAGCATTTCCTCACTCTTTAAATCGCGCGTTACTATTCTTCGCGTTAGCCTTGCATCGTACAAACAGCCCACTGGCATTTCGCCTCAAAGACCCTATTGTTACGGTCTCGAGCAGCAACGAATCACACAGGAGCTCCGCATACCTTGAGTTGCCCTCTCGATCATCAGAGCCCTAGAACGAGGCCCATACAGGGTTAAGTTCAGTCCTGAAGTCACCCCGGCTATTGCAAAAGGAATGTAGCTGATCGGTCCTCCAAACAATGAGAATGGTCCATAAGGTGGACGTGTCATTGCAATGACGAACAAAAGCAGCGATTGGGCCTTGAAGTAGACTGGGAAGAGTTGCTTTTGTAAACCCACAAATGTCGCCCTGGGTAATGCTCTGTAAGTAATATTCGTTACCACGAAGGTCTGATATAGTTCCGTCCCAATCAAAGCGGAGTAAGCCAGTAAATGGACCGGTGGAAGAGCGGCCGACGCTACGGTGGTGAGCAACATATCGCCAACCCAGAGTGTCTTTGAAAATATCAAACAAATTGATTGGGAAGATGCGGTGTATTAGGAAGGGCCTGCTAAATGATTTTGAATTGTGCTGCTGCCTGGCGAGCCAGAGGCGGATCGGATATCGCGTCTCAACTAGGTCCCGTGCCGTTCAGTTCTATCCCTTTTTAGATATTCCTTTACGAGATAGGGAATTCTACTACTACCTTGGAAATGAGATTGATTTGGTTACTTATCATGTCTTTTTTGTGGATGCATACGCTAACACTGTCCTGTAGCTCCTAACGTGTCTTGATTCGTAAGCCGCCAAATGTCTAATTAATCACATTCATGCGGCAGCCATCTACTCTGCTATTTAGAAACTCTCTAGTTCGTATCCAAAGCAAATAGTGTACCTACATCGCACGCTAATAACCTATTCTTAAAGACGGATCTCTCGGATCAAATTACCGCGAGGTCCCTGACGATCGGCAATGCACCCCCGCAACGTTTTCCCCGCCAAAGTAATTGCACGAATTATTTAGTATCTCTACCACTGTTTTAGGAAGAACGACCGACAATTAAACCGGTTCTTATACCACTGATAGTATAGTCATGATCTACTATCAATTCCATAAATTGAATACATGATGGAAGATATCTACTACTATTTCCGCCGTCGACGGTATGAAAATGAGATAACTACATATGTAAAGGCATACTGTCGCAGGAAGAGCCTTTCTTACTATAAGTAGTCGATATCCTTTATTGGTTGTCACATTGACAAGAAAAAAAAGAGGAAACAAACAACACCTCCAACCATGCGTTTTACCTTACTATGCCTATTGCCTCTTTCTCTCGCAGCACCAAGTAGCTTGCACGATAGCGCTGCCAAACCCATATATTGGCTCCTAGCCGGCGACTCAACAACAGCCACTGGCGGAGGATGGGGCGATGCCTTTCTTTCCAAAACCGTCGCACCAGGATCTTCCGGCAAAAACTACGGACATAGCGGCGCAACAACAGCATCATTCCGCGCTGGAGGCGACTGGGGCCGAGTAATTAAAGATATTGCAGCCCACAAGCAAGACTACAAAGTCTACGTCACAATCCAGGTACCATTCCCGCCACTTCCAACCACCACCAAAAAGAAGTTGAGCTAACAGTGAACAAAGTTCGGCCACAACGACCAAAAAGAAACCTCCGGCGTCTCCCTAACCCAATACCGCACCAACCTCGCAACCTTCGCGTCAGAAGTCCAAAACTCAGGCGCAATACCCATCCTCGTCACACCCCTCACCCGTCGCACATTCAACACAACCACCAATCGCGTCATCGAAAACCTCGCCAGAGAAACCGCACTTACAATCGACGTCGCAACGTCAAGCAACCTGCGCTTCATCGACCTTAACAAGGCTTCGACAGCGTACGTCAACGCGATTGGGCAGGCGGGTGCGGACACGTATAATTGGGTGGGAAGCGGGAGTACGGCGCGGGATCGCACGCATTTGAATCCATGGGGGGAGGTTGTGTTTGGGCGGCTGGTGAGTGATTTGTTGGTGGGGAAGTATGCGGGAGAGTTTGGGGAGTGGACGGTGGGGAACCAGACGTTGAGTCGGCTTATTAGGGAGGGGAAGCTTGCTTAGGTGGATTCTTTTGGCTACGAGTTTCAGGATGGAGAGAGAAAGGGGAAGAGAGGGGGTTATGGAAGGGTTGATGTACAAGACTAAATAGAGAAAAGATATATTATTGTGTGGTCCGAAACGTTTTTGTTGGTTATCTCAGCCACATCCTTCGCCATCGTACCCTCGGCTTGCGCGTCGATTTCCTCTCGTTTCGTTCGTGTTTTGCGTGCTGGTGAAGCCGCTTACGCTGGAAGGAGGGGTGTCCCAGGGTTGGTTCTGGCTACTATTTCCAGTATACTGGCTACCTTGGGTCGATACTGGAGACGAAATCCTAGAATTTTGGGGATATGGTAGATAAAGTTGTTGTGCCGGAGAGCCTTGTGGATAAGGGCAACATGGTCCTTGTATTGGTTGTGAGAGCTCTGGATATCCATATGGTTGAGATTGAACGAAATTCTGAGATTGCCGATGCGGAATGTGTGGGGTATGTGGCTCGTTTTTTATGGCAATGGGGTCGATTTGCGAATCATAAGAGCCGGATATATGGTATAGTGGTGGGCGAGAAGACTGGCCGTCTGCTACATGGTCTTGTTCAGAGACTGAAGAATGCAAGGGTGGCCTTTCCATCGAGTAGCTCGATTGTCGTTGTTGCTGCTGATACCTAGTGAGTGCTTCCAAGTTCGCAATAGATTTCCGGTTGACAAATTTGCTCTGCCTCTTAAGCCTATGATCGATACTGCCTTTCTTGGAAGATTGTGCATTGGGCTGGGGCGCAACAGAAGTACCTACCAGTGGGTTTGGTCGCTGCGAGTTAGGCAATGGAGCAGATTCATGCCGCGGAACAGTGGTTTCCGGGTTTTTTGTTCGCAAAGGACCTGGTGGTTGTATGTCGAAATCCTAATACGCGGAATTTTCAAGCGGAAACATAACTCCTCTTGCGCCTATTGAAGGACATGGTGTTTCGTGTTCGACCCCAGCTATGGTTTCTGTACTTCTTAATCGTGTGTGATAAGGTAAGCTCAATGAAACTTGCGAGTGCCGACCTTATAGAACTCCACAGCGATCTGCTGAATTTGCTGCTTCATATGTACCATACCTTGCATTTGATGGCAGTGGTGGTACCAACGAATGTGAATGTGTCCCTACACTCAGACTCGGTAGAATATGACCATATTTTACTGTTCTGAAACGCTTGACAGTCGGATTACGCTTACAGCGGTCTTTAGCCTCCTTTAATAGCTTCCGTATTTTCGCCTCTTCAGAATCATCTTCTTCCAGCTGCAAATCTGTTACACTGCCATCATCTGTCTGAGAAGATACCAAGACATTGTCACCTTTCCATTTCTCTTCCTCCTTGTCTTCGTTTTCGTTTTCGACTTCATCATGTTTCGATCCAGTGTTTGGATCCAAGTTTTCCTCCTCGAGGTCAGAATTGTAATCTTCTTCTTCAGGCGCATCAATAGCGTCAGATGCAGACCCCCGAGTTGTATGGCGAGCGTATACATTAGCACCTGCTTTAAGCAATGCATCGACGCAAGCAGCTTGGCGATAGGCGCAAGCCTCGACAAGTGCCTCATCGAGCAGATGATCTGGAGGTTTCATAGCCAGGTATCGGTCCAGGATAGCTTTGTTCCCACGGAGAGAAGCAGCAGCGATAGCGCTCCGATAAACCCCTCCCTGAACACGGAAATCTGCTCCAGTGTCCAGCAACTTGTTGACGACGTCCATGTGGTTGAAGTAAGAAGCTGCTATCAAAGCTGTGTGATATTTGCCGTCTTTATGGTTGACAAGCTCTATTGCTCTGCCGAGAATCTCTTCGATCATAGGTAGTTCAGCTTTCATCGCAGCGGTCTGAAGAGCGTCTCCGTATTTTCCTCCCTTCGCATGGACATCCGCTCCGTGTTCTATTAGCTTTCTAACAACCTCAATGCTGTTACCTTTGACAGTAGCCGCCACAGTGGATCCAAGCAGGCCTCCTGAAGCTGTAGCATTTGCACCGTTGTTGAGTAAGCACTCAACGACTGACAAAACACCAGACTGTGCAGCAGCAAGGATCGGGAAGCCGTGTAGGCCTCCACTGGCATTTATATCGGCATGGTTTTTGATGAGAAGATTCACAATCTTTCTATGCCCACCAGCTGCTGCTGCAGCAGACAAGGCCCCTCCGAACATGCCATTAGCTGGTCGGACGTTAACTGCGGCATTGTGCTTCAGAAGTTCTTGAACAACGTTCAACCAGCCAGCAGCACAAGCGGCTAGAAGAGCTGTTCCATATGTGCCAGAAATGGGTTCAGTGATTGTGATATCGGCGCCTGCCCTAACAAGGACATGTATAGTCTCAATGTCTCCGGCCGATGCAGCGGCCTGCAGCGCTGTTCCATACGGACCTCCGATGGCGTTGACATTGACACCTGCTTCGATTAAGACTTCGCAGCAGTCTTCATCGCCCTCGGCGTTACATTCTCATCAGCGGTACTCAAGCTATAAGACGAGATACTTACGCGGCGGCGTGAAGTGCAGTGCCATATTTCTCGCTCTAAATATGCACATCAGCACCATGCGCCAATAGGAATCTCAAGCCTTCGATATCACATGCATCTGCGCAATTAATCAGGGCAGTCGTTCCCCTGGCACAGGCTGCCTCTATGTCTGGGACGTTCTTGATGATGAGTTCTAGATCTTCGGTGAGTAGAGTTGAAGCAGCGAGCGAGATCACTGGCCAGTTGTCGCCACCGCCACGCACATTCACATGAGCACCATGTTCGAGCAGTATTCTGGTCGCGGTGCTATCGCCTTGTTCAACTGCTGCGATGAGGGCGTATGAAAAATGGCCTCCAAAGGCATTGACATCCGCCCCATGTTCAATAAGAAGGCGAATGGTGGCTTCGTTACCTGTATGCACGGCAGCTGGGTACCATAAATCAGCGAGAAAGCATAATTGCACCAGAAGAGCGTATACCTTGTAGTTCGTGGCCGTAGTAACCAATGGGCTCGGTGTTGGTTTTGGCTCCACGGTCCAGCAACAACTTGACGTTGTCGGCATCGCCGAACCATGCAGCCGCCTGGGGAGTCAGCATCAGGAAATTGCGAAATTGATCTCGGGATGTACCTGAAGAGCTGTACCATAGTCCCCCCCGCGTTTGTTGACATCAGCTCCTTTGTCTAGCAGTGCTTTCATGATCTCCGTTGTCCCATCATACCTCCGTTATAGTCAGCATGATTTCAGTAGCCCGTCGCAAGCCCAAGCATTCTGCTGAAGGAGTGGCCAGAAGTAGGTAGTATGAGGGAAGTGAGGGCTTGATACACAACCTCTCGCAGAAAGCTCCCTGGAGGCGTGTTTGAAGAAATCATCCATCGTTTTCAAAAAAGTCTCAAAGATAGCTCGTACTTACGCACTAGCCACTAATGCGTATCCGTAACTTGAAATCGGTCAGCTTTTAATTATAATACGTTCTTGACACACTTACATAGGCCCTTCGACGTTGGGGTCCGCGCCGAACTCCAAAAGAAGCTCAACTGTCTCCAGATGTTTGTTGTCGGTAGCCTCGTACAGGGCCTTATCGAGCTGTGCTTGGCCGATCCCTCGCGGATACAGCAATTTCAAGACTTCCGTTCTACCGTAGAAAGCCGCTAGTGAGAACGACCTCTGATGTCTTGGCGAGCAAGACGAGAGCTCTGAATCCCGATTCGATATCGCGGCGACAACTGAAGCGTAACCTTTCTGAGCAGCTGCTTGTAAGGCTTGTTCTAGAATCAAAACTCGTTGTTCATCCTTCAACAATATCTCAATGACCTCCAAGTGATTGTAGGTGGCTGCAGCGCTCAGGAAACTTTTGTAAGTGTCCATGTCAAGGTGGGGGTCCCACGATTTTGAAAGAAGATAACGGACAACGGCAGCATTTCCGCGGCGTACAGCTGCACCGAGTGCAGAGCCATACCTATATTTTAGTAATTCTAGTCAGTGTGCGCTCCGGCGTTGACTCAAGTATGACTGTTACGTACCAATACTCCTCATCGGGGTCAATGTCTGCACCCCGTTCAATTAAAATACGCACAGCATCCGGATTCCCAGAAAACGCGACGAGGTTCAGCGCTCTTTGGTGCGGTCCACCAGGGATATTTACCTCGGCGTTGTGATCCAGCAAAAGCTCAACAATGCGGTTATCAAGACTACCGACAGCTGCGTAGAGCGCCGTTCCATATTCAGTAGATGGAGAGTTTACGTTGGCGTTACGATCCAGTAAGATTTTGACAATATCGTAGTGGCCATTCCTACAGGCAGCATGCAATGCTGTTGGGCTTCCATCAGAGCTCATGAAATCGACATCTGCACCTGCGCCAAGCAGAATATTGATGATTTCTTCGTTTCCCTTGTCACAAGCATAGAAGAGAGGTTGAAAGCCCAAGGAGTCTTGCTCATGTACGTTGGGGGTTCCGTTGAGGTTTATGAGATGATCAACCAAAGCAGGAATTTCGAGGATAACTGCCACGTGAAGGGAGGAAATGCCTTGCTGGCCTTCCATACCGTGTACTTCCCGGATAGTATTCCACCACTTCTGACGAGCTTCCGAGTCCTTCTGCCAAAAGGGGTGGCTAAAGTTGAACTCTTCAAGAACATCGGACGGCGCTCGTTTTGCATGTTCTACCTAATAACGAATGGGATATCTGAGGTCGACATCAAGAAGGTCTTCACTCTCATCCTTTCCCTGAGATGAGGACGTATCAATCGCATCTTCAAAGTCAGATTCATCAGTGTCAGTATCTGGTCCATATGGTGTGTTCTCTGCGTTGACGGCGGCCTCGGTCTCTTCTTGCCCAGCATCGTCGATGGATAAACCCTGTACGTCGATGGCCTGGTAAATGTACTCCAATGAACGCAGGGCAATGATACCGTGCTGCAAATCGTCAAGGTCCAGCGAAAGGTCATACCTGGCGTATATCGCAAGGTGTTCTGTAGCAGATATGTCGATCCATTCAACGGTACTGTTGTCCAGATCCCAGTCGTTGCCTCTCAAGGTAAGAAATGCTCACATCGTACTATGTATTCTTTTAGCCTCTCAAGATCTTCTAAGTCGTCATAAGGCAATACAGCCATGACAGTAAGCTCTCGCATCGTCGGGGCTATGTATGATAGGACTCAACAACGCAGTATCTCCTTTGTGTATTCGTATCCTTCGGCTTGTGGGCTGAGAATCCGCTTTCGTATGTGTTCAAACATATTGGTGAGGCCATATGGGAATGATACCAGTAGCTTCCTAATCTCAGCATAGTGCGTACGTCCTGGTTTCCATGCGTTTTCCAATTCTCGTATGATGAGACTGACATAGATCCAGTTGTCTTCGGCGCGGAGGTAAATGTAACGTTTTACAAAATATGCCAAAGAAGCTAGAAGGTCGAGTAGATCTACGCGCACAGATGTTTGTGCTTCAAGGTCGTGGCTAACTTGAGCAGAGTTGTCTGCATCGTTGAGATCAATTTCTGGCACCTTGCCCTTCAAACATTTCTCAATACTCGGGCAACCAGTGCGGTTAAGTAAGAGCCATTTGATAGGTCGAACATCTCCGTCACTGTGGATCGTGGTTGTGGGCTCAATCGCTGCGCCCATGTATGCAAGGAAGTGTTCCAATGAATCCTCCGCTAGCTGCTCTACGCCATAAACAATGATGTATATCCTTGATTTGCGAATATCCTCGGCCATTTTTTGCAGGGCTGTCCATAGTGCAGGTATCTTCAGCATTTATTCCGGGTCAAAAGTTTGGCTCGCGACATTTCTGCTGCCCCGAGAGTCCAGGAGAAGGTGGCGGGCAAGGTCTTGGTCGATATCTAGTAATTGACGAATGATGATCTGTAACAACCCTTTCAAAGTGCGCCTCGTTCTGTCACTTTGGTCACAGTAAAAAGATACAACTAATGAGTTGTGGTCAACACCTTGCTTCAGGTACTCCAGAGCCGAAGATGCGATAGCGCCTTGACCTGTTCCGGCCTTTCCATGAATCCAGAAGACATAAATGGTATCTGGGGTTCTCCATTGCTGGAAGTTGGCAAGTTCTGGAATTGATGAGAGTTTGGCGCTTTTCGCTTCCCGGTAGGAGCCTTTCATGGCTGCTTCAACATCCACAAATCCTTTTCCCAAAGCATCTATCATGCTATGATACGTGCGGCCATCTATCCGTGATTGCCGCACCATGTTTTGTCGCTTTTTGATGATACTTTCCGCTTTGCTTGCTATTTCTCTTATCTCATCGGATACAGCAGTGAAGTTGCCATCTTTTGGCCCAGGATATTTGTTCAATTGCAAGTGATCCGACATGAGGGAGAGGCTCTCAAATGACTCGATGGTTGCAGAATCTTGATCAACAATGCGCTCCTTCTTTTCAAGCCACGAGATACCTTTAATCATATAGTTGACGAGGTCACTGTCGTTTTCTTCCCAGAAGCAAAGTAGCCGAATCTGAGCGTCTCTCGCCATGAAAGAAAATTCGGTAAGCATACCACGCAGGATCTCTGAGTCTTTCTCAAGGACTTTTAGAAGGGATGATGGAGTGTCCCAGCCAGCAAGATCGGCCATGGATGCCAAAACCAGTGCTTTTGACTGACTGGATGTGCCATGAAATGGCGTACCCAGGAAGAAGCAGCCGGCAACCCAGGGGTAGACATTGGGAAAGTCTTTTTGGCGCGATCGTGCCATGAGTAGAGCTTTTTCTAAGATAATACCACCCAGACAATGAGCAATGAAGATAATGGGTGTTTTTGATTCGTTCTTGGTGGATATCAGCAGGGGATCAGATGGGGTGGTATTCAACACCCACTACTCTTGAGCGATCTAGACCGTGAAGCAACTTGTTTGCCACATTGTCTATCCGTTCGTCGACAGATCCCTTTCCAAATCATTGTGATTGGTACTGAAAAACGCTAATCTTGGCATATGGAATCTTCTTTGGCAGCATGTGGGCATCTCGAAGCCAATGCACCTTGTCTTTCTTCCATGTATATTCAGGGTCCGCTCCTAGGCCAGGGATGGCAATAATTCTGCCAGAATTTGTTATTCAGGTCCATAGTGGCATGCACGGTGACATACTCGATCTTGGCCGACGACTTGACGGACGATCGTTCATCGTTTGGATATACGACTTTCAATCCGGGATTGAAAGACTCTTTGTTTAGCAAATACATAGAGGCGGATCGGCACTACTAACCTGGGCATCGAACTTCGAATGCTGAGCCTTCGCGGCCGAAGCCATCGCGAACACTCGGTCTACGAGTTTGCAGTATGTATTGAAAAGCAAAGATCGCTTTGTTTTCGTTATCTGTCGTAGAATATCCGCGACTGGAATTTCGGGAGACTCTTCCATGCTGGCCCTAGCCCTTGGCATATACGCCTTGGTGTTGGGGGCGGAAAGGATTTGGGGGCGAAATTTCCCAAAGGAGAAAGACGTCGCTCTGTTTGTCAGCACTGGCGTGCGCGTTTTTGGTATACCAATATCAATAAAGCTCGGCAATTTGGAACAACTCGCAGCCTTACAAGACAGGGCTATGCGAGAAATCTACTGCGCCATTCCACCGTTGTGGCAGTGTGGGCATCCACGGCGCGCCATGGTTTTCTACATGATTGCGCCGTGTCGCTCTCTCCAGCGCTACTATGCTCTCTTCTAGCAAAACTATCGATTCTCCCTCGATTAGATGTCGCTCAAAAAATGTATTCGCAAGCTGGAAGCGAACAGCTGCCTGTGCCATTTCGCACTGCGCCCCTGAAAACCCCAAATTCCGATGTCATCGTACAGACAGAGGTGCCTTTACTACCAGCAACGTTCCGCAAGAATTATAGGGTCGAGCCTGTCAACGCCGATATTGGTGCATTTCTTGAAATTGAACTCAATGTTCGGAGGTTGAACGAGATTCACAGTTGGCTATGGCTTGTCGGACTCCCAACAGCACCCCGGCCATTCCATTACCAAATCGTCAAAGGAAGGGAGATTATGGTGACGGAACAATTGGATTTACATCTCATCTGGTCGTCTTCCAAGTCCTCCTCGATACTCCTTAAGCCATTACCCCGTTTCCTTTTTTGCCAGGTATTCTGGCAAATGGAAATCTGTCCGCGTCAACATGTGTACAAAACGGCACTTGGATTCCTCTTATCATATGTTGCCCTCATCGAACGAGAGGTCGACTACAACTTGGCCATCTTTCACGGGCTCATTCCCAAAGAGATAACCTGGGCTGGGTGGCTAGCGCTTATGAGCGACATTATCTGCACCCTGCCTCAAGCAGCACCTTTCAACTCGGCTCTCGCTCCATCAGTAGATGTCATGGAAGGCCACATAGGTATCAATGAACGCTTTATATATGGTGAGCTACGTCTTGGGCGGCTGAACTGGATATACCGCTTGGTCATGGGGGAGATACGCGGATATCTCAGCGGCTGTACTACGTATGGATCGTTCATGCGTGAGAATATCAATAGCCTCATCATTTGGTTTGCATACACGACGATTGTTCTCTCAGCGATGCAGGTCGGACTTTCCACACAGTCCCTCGGAGATAACCACTCCTTTAGTATGGCATCCATTGTCTTCTCGGTTTTCTCCATCCTGGCACCGCTCGCGTGTATTGTTGCTATTACGGCCATCATGACGGTCATGATTATCATTAATCTTGTGCGGACGCTGAATATTCGAAAGCAAAAGCGACGTAGAGGTGTCAAAGTATGAGTGGCGTGGATGAGTATGTGAGGATGGAAGCTTCTCAGCAACTAGTGACGCGCTACGGGCCAGAAACTGCAATCAATGAGAACGCTGGATCCAACCAAACTTTGGTAGTTCGGCACCCGGCTTCGTCAGTTTCGGAAGCTGCCTGCTCATCCTCGGTCGCTCAACCGTCGCTCAGGGACAGTTAGGATGGTTCGCTCAAGTAGAGGTTTTTGGTCTACAATACCATAAAAAGGAGTCACCACAAGCAGTAAGGTGACATCAGACGCTTTACCAACAGGTAGCATGCTTTTCAAGGCGGTTCTTTATGTTGCTCGATACCAACAACACCTTCCCGTATCGCTCGACACGTCCTATACGTCTCACTAATCAGGCCGAGGGAGTGACCAGAGGACCTATAATGATAGCTGGGGATTCAAAACCATCTGCATTTCAGCATAAAATCCCTGAGCTGGCCTGGTGTTTGAGAATGAATCACAAAAGGAGCCCGTATTTACTTCGAGAAGATATAATC
Organism: Bipolaris gigantea; assembly: GCA_030558545.1. Taxonomy (NCBI): domain Eukaryota; kingdom Fungi; phylum Ascomycota; class Dothideomycetes; order Pleosporales; family Pleosporaceae; genus Bipolaris; species Bipolaris gigantea. The sequence goes on from JALPSE010000050.1 coordinate 42,165, forward strand.
ATTGTTGTTGAAATTCCTATGAAAAATCAATATATTGCAACTATACCGTCATTGCTTCTTCGCTGCCGGGGTTCGCAGCATCAGTAAAATAGTTGGGTGTTCTTGCTCTCCTGCAAACACCGCTTCTCAGTCTACATGAGTGCTCTACTTACATGGACTGAACCTCATCATTTCGCAATCTGGGCTTGTCTTTCACAAAGAAATCCCAACATGTTTGGTAAATGAAAAGCACAACTGGATAACGGGCAAACATTCTTAGCTTGTTTTTAGGCTGGAGACGGACACGATGCATTAGCTTGCATCTATTTCTTACGCTTTCGGGGCGCCTAGGCCGCCACGCCAGTATAATGCTGCAAGTCTTGACGGCAGAATGCTTCTTTACTGTTTGCAAGCGTTGAGCTTGATCGTAGATGAGATGACAGAATCTCCAAGTAGCAGATGAGCGGTGCGCGTGGGTGAAAGCAGCTGACGTGGATAGCTGACTAACCTGTTTTGGTCGTAGCGTCTCGATCACGAGCCACGACCGTGCGGAAGGCGGCGACTTGGCCGTCGTGGACGCGCTTATCATAATACCCTCAGCGCTCACCCCTTCATCTCTCCTGTAGTGCTTCCATATCATGTCATTTCACACTTCATCTCATAATACTCGAGGCAGGCCCTCGCGTTCTCTCCTTGCCGTTGGTATCCTTGTGCAGTTCGCTCTGATTGCGGGTATCTTTTGGGCCTATACCGACTTTGGCCACTCCCGTGGGTCCACGGCTTTAGCGGACGCGGCAACTACCAATTCGTCACCGAGACCAAACAGCTTCAGATTGCGGCATGTCATAAATCACGGTGTCGGCCAACCTGGACCGCGTGCAAGAAGGTTTGATGTCACAGCGGAGCACTTTGCAGCTGCTGGTGTTGATTCTCATGTCGGACCCTTCGCCATCAAGACAGCACCAATAAAGATCCAAAGACCATCGTTCAACAGCTATGATGGCCAGATACCCATGTCCCCCATTTGGATGGCCGAAGACATCCCGGGCCCAGATGTTAAAGATAAGGAAACCATCATCAGTTTTGCAAATATGTCCGAGGATGCGTACAAGGTGGGACGCGATGATCCCGGGTGGATGGATGTCGATGAAGACTATGACACCTCTGTTCCCTTTGGTTGGGATGATAGCGGCATCCGCGGCCATGTATTCAGCGATGATACCAACTCTACCATCATTCTGGCCGTTAAAGGAACCACGGTAGCCATGTTTGAAGGCAACGGAACTTCTGTACACGACAAGGAAAACGACAACCTCTACGGGTCATGTTGCTGCGGTCAGGGCGGTACCTACCTATGGCGCAAAGTGTGTGACTGCCAGACGGGTACCTATACCTGCGATGAACAATGTGTAAAGGACGAATTGCGAAAGCCAAACCGGTACTATGTCGCAACTCTCGAGCTCTATCAAGAGGTGATGAAGCTCTACCCGGATTCCCACGTAATGACAACCGGACATAGTTTGGGTGGAGTACTTGCGTCTTTGATCAGTCTCCAACATGGCATTCCTGCCGTGACATTTGAGGCTTATCCCCAGGCTTTGGCGGCGAAGCGATTGGGATTACCAGCAGCTAGCGACGTTGCTCCGCCCAGCAAAGACACGGGAGTCTTTCATTTTGGACACACGGCTGATCCGGTTTACATGGGAACTTGTAATGGGGCCACCAGCTTTTGCTCAATCGGCGGTTATGCATTTGAAACACTTTGCCATGCCGGAAGGAAGTGTGCATACGACGTGGTTAAAGATTGGGGCTGGAGGCAAAGCACACAGACGCACAGCTTGAGGTACGCCATCGAGAACGTTTATATGAAATACGACGAAGCGGCAACATGTCAGGAAGAGGATGTAGGGTGTGTTGATTGTTACGTGTGGAAGTTCGAAAACGGCACACATAAGCAGCCAACAACAAGCTCAACAGCAACAAGCTCAACAGAAACAAGTACCACCTATTCAAGGACCCGGACAGAAACATGCCAGACACCTGGATGGTGGGGATGCAGGGATGCGACAACTACCATGGTGTCGACAACATCATCCAGCTCATCGACTGCTACAACGAGTACAAGTACTTGTCAGACTGTATGTATTCCTGGTTGACTAATTTTGCAAACATTGCTAACTTGTACAGCCTGGCTGGTTTGGTTGCAAAGACATGACAACAACAACAAGCATTACTGCCACTGCTACTATTACGACCACATCCAGTGAGCCAACCACGGTGACCTGCACTACTAAAGGATGGTTTGGTAGATGCCTTGATGACACCTCTTCGACAGCCACCTCTGCTATGGAAGCACATGCCTACTGGCGGACACCGGTGATGGCGACCCCAACGCCTCCTTAGGCTGATAGTAGAATACTCTCGGATTGACGCCTTGAATTTTGTTACGGAGCAATCGATAGATTTACGCAATGCCGCCATGTGATCTTACCTTCTTGACGGAACTTAACCTCACCCCGAACGCAACCTGTAGTTCAATCGCTGAGCTTAACCTTATAGTCCAACCTGCATGTGTAATCATTCATATGTGCGTGCGAGTTCGTGGAATTTGAACATGATCAGGCGAATTCATGCACTCTCAGCATCGTATTAGTTGTAAGTTAATCGTCATCAAATGAAGGCTGTAAATAATTACGCAAACCGTACGCATCTGCCGGCTGATGGATGAGAGAAGTAAGAAAACGACATTGTCAAATTGTGTCATGTTGACTGTCAGTAGTTGCACTATTGCAATAGTAGCATTTTCTTTTTAGCTGGTTTTCTCATAATGCCGAGGGACTCGAAGTAGCCCTGACATAGTACAAAGACGGCCGTAGTCAACGTAACGAACCCCCAGAAGCACCCGATTACTCTCCAGGCATGTGCAAATTCGGCTTCTACCTCCAAAGGCCGATAGGGGAGGTCGTACGAGACGTCGTACGTACAAAGTGAAAGAGTACCACACTTACTGGTGAATCTTAGTGTTCAAGGTTATTAACAAAGCTCAAAAGACAAGGTTAAACAAGATGCATGATGCATGACATCCTTTCGACGGCGCTATCGCGACCGGTATTTTTTAAGATGAAACAAGAGGCCACTAGAAACATGTAGCGAGGGCGTGGCGTGGATACAATCTTGTCTGCCTGTTCACGTGGCAGGACATCAAACCGTTGATTGCCAGCAGTAGTCTCGTCCAGCTCATCGGATCGCTCACGCGGACCCCAAGATACTTTCCCATGGGAAAGGAAAAGAAGGTGCATATGGCCGCGTGGAAATAACGGGGCTGGTTGGGCAACAAGCAAGAATATGTCAATGGTTGCGTGGCTACGGATCCAGACGAACCAGGTGCTAGCGTGGACCAAATTTCCACCGCAGCAAAAAGATTGCACGCTCCACAGAATCTGGCCAGATTGTGCGGAGGATGTGTGCCGGATACAAGGCCACAAGGCGAAAGTCTGGTGCTATAGGTGGGAACGTTGATCCTCATAATTAATGCCTCGAGCCGCGAACGGGAGGTGCTGAGGTGTGGCGAAGAGCGGTAGAAGGGTCCGCATCCACACCCACGCGGCAAAGACCGGACATGGAATCGTTACCAAAGCCCGAGACCTGGTACCTTTTGACGGCAATTGTTGACTTTGTGAGCTGCAGGCCGGGTAAATAAGGTCAGGAGAGGTCACGGCGGACGAGCGACATGTGAAGGGTGAGACGCCTAGACTGCGGCACTGCATAATCACAAAGGGCTTGGGTCAGCTCTAAAGGCTTCTGGCACGCCTGGACGAAGGTAAGGACGGATACAGAGGCACATTGCTGCGGCGGGCAAGTACACAGTAAGCCTTCAGCCCCATAAGGCCGCTCGAGAGAGATTGTGCAAAACACAGCTTACCAGCCCGGTCCCTGTAACATATCGTCGCTTGAAACAGTCGCAAGGTATGGCACGTACCCTCTTGGCTGCCAGCACAATGTCAGAGTCACCAAATGGCGGGAAATGTCAGTCTTCGCGGCGGAGCGGGTGTTGGGTACGTATGTACAGTAGGCTTGTACACTGTCCAGGTCCGGTGAGAAAATGGCTTGGTGTAAGCCACAGGATGATGATTGCCGGAAGTCACGGCTTTGGCAGAAATCAAGATTTGGGCGCTTGGGTTGGGTCGATGGGCAACGAGGCCAGGGTCTCGGCGGAGACCCTGGGCTGGCGAGTGAGAACGCACTGGCCAAGTGCAGTCTGGCCGCGGGTCTCTCCACTGTATAATCTACGATGACACACTCTTCCCTTGGATGCGTCAACTGTCATGAGCCTCTTGCAGCCTCCAGCGTTACCGAAGGTTTTGCCTTCATATACGTCAAGTCTGGAGATAAGAGATGGTACTACTAGCATCTAGGCCCGCAGTTCCTCCCAGTCAGCACTTACGCTCAAGATATAAGCCGCCTGTCCACACACCCGCATCTTGTTCACACATGCATCCCATCTCTTGACTTTGTCAGCCCGACTATCCATTTTCTCTCTGGCTAGATCCGGCAACTAAGGCACTATATTGGGCCCGTTCTGCATGCACCCAAGCGACGCCAACTAACACCATCGATTACGGCTACTTTTTCGGCCCACGTACGCAATAATTACCCTGCATATCTGCAACTGCCTGTCTACATCATCGGGCGTTCACTATCGTCCGCCCCGTATATTACGAAATCTCGCCCTCGGCTTGAAGGATTGCTTAAAGGCCAACACACTACTAAGTCTGAGCAATACATAAACAGAGCCACTCCACGCTACTACTACTACTACTACTACTACTACTACTACTACTACAACAACATCACATCGCCATCATCACCACTGCTACGAACATCTATCACTAGACTCGACAACACCTCAACCCTCCCAAAATCACAATGTTCTCCTGTGCCAACTACGAGCGAGGCTGCCGAGGTCGTTGCAACCGCCTCAACGATCGATGCGACAGCTGCCACACTCTCAATCTTCAAGTCCGAAGCAGCAGCGCTTCGTCCACATCTTCCACCAACGCGCTGCCATCAGCTGCCTACTCGGCAATGACAAGCTCGTTCGCATCTCTATCTCAACTCAACAACTCGTCGACATCAACAAGGACACAATAGTCCGCTCACAGAGCATATGCAACTTCGTCCTCCTTTCACGACAATACAATATTTATTCAGACATTAGCGACTTTGACGACAGGTGTTCTGGCAACACTTCCTTCTCCCGCCTTTTGGGCCGACTTCGGATTTGGCCTATCCTAGGGGATTACCGGCGCGGGACAGCGCACTTGGTCAGCATTTACACGGGCATGCGAGATTTTCTCGACGTTTTCTTCTCTCACTTTTCTCTCTCTATACACTCTGTATCCATACACCGCTACACTTTCCATTCACATGTTTGTTTTCTTGTTCTTTCTTCTCTTCGGGAGGAGTCGGTTGCAGGCGTTTTGGGACAGACAGGGTGTGCGTGATGTGGCGTCGATTGGGACCATGCATCCATCCGCCCCCAGCACAGGCTACTCTTGGAGGAAAACTTGGCATGTGCCCATGATTGGGTCGATTTGGAAACCAAAGTGCGAGCTCTCTGTTGCTATTGCACTTGCAGTGAAACACAATCACACCAATTCCACTCCAACCTTTTTGAACCCACCTCACCTGACCAAATTTTTTTTCCTGCACTTTATTTCCGCTATGCACGCATGACTTGCAGCAAAGACCCTCTCTCCCCAATATCCAGCCTCGTTTATTTTTCCCTTGGGTGATGATTTTTGTGCGGGGATAGCAAAGAAGCGAGCAGAAAACGAAGCCATGCGTAAAACCAAGTATGCAACGAAGGGAAAAAATGAGAGAGGCCAGGATTCCGTCCCCACAGCCTCGCCTAGAACACGAGGTCCCGAACCACTCGCCTCACTCTCCTTTTCTTCCCTTTATCACTCCTTTTTCCTTTTTCTGCATCCCAGAGCGATCGCCCTCCCTTTTCCTTCCGCCTTTGTGGAGAACAAAACCGTACAATCACGGCATGACACATTTTTACGAGCAAAACCCCCAAAGCGACGCCGAAGGGCCTACGTAGCATCCGTATCCAAAAGTAGTTCGGCAGCGCCCATCACTTTGGGCACTAATTCGTTGGACTAGCGTGCCGTCCCTCTCTCTGTATCTCCGCCGGGAGCCAAGGTTAGCTAGAGGGGAGGTGGAAAAAACAGAGAACTGCGGTTCCGAGTCGGCTTTGTTCCCTCTCCCCCCCCTGGAACTCCAAGAGCGTAAGAGACTCCATATAGGGAAAGCATGAAGAAGCAGGGCCAGCTAGCCAGCAACGAAAAACAGACAAGAGACACAGGGCTCAGACACGTAGGATCGACAATAAGATGCAACATCAGAGCGGCCTGGCTTTGGGGAGGGGGGAAGCATGTGGTCTAGACAAGCGCCACGATCGCAGTTTTGGCTAGCGATCGTGTCCCCCCTCCCCCCCAACGTGGGTGGCCGCGGAGTAGGTCACAGGGAGGGCGCGATCGTAAAGGGCTAGAACGTGGGTTGCGACGCAAGGTGGGTTTTTCTTGAACCGAGCAGGTTGGGCGCGGTACAGCGTGGGCGCAACAGTTGGAGGCCCGCTGCGGGGTGACGTTTGTGGCTGAGCCTTTTTCTGGCGTAAAGGTAGTAAGCCCGAGGTGTGTGTCTGTGTGTGTGTGAGGGTGAAGGGGAAGTAAAGTAGTAAAGACGTAATTGCGTAGAGATGGACGGATGTTTGATGGTGGTGATTTGCAGGATTTCGTATCTAGTCAAAACATGTCGAGTTCTTTGGGTTTACTGTGTACGAGACTGATGACGAAAGAAAGTGGTACTAAGTAGAGATCGCGGTGTCGGTGTTCTTGGGAGACTCTGCTCCGAAGGTGGCGCCGCGTCGGCACTGCAAGTCGTCTGGTCAGCATTGGGATGAGCCGAGCCAACGCCATAGCCATGCGCGCAAGCGCCCTTGGCCAAAAGACAAAAGGCATGAATCTTGGTGTTGCAAAAATGGGCGGCGTGTCAAGGGGGAACAAACAAGCCACGGCAACCGATGCCGCCGGTCTTTAGTCATACCACCGCTCTACTTTGTCGCAAAGCTGCCTTGGCAACAATATAGTCACGATCGTCTCTGGCCGGCAGTGCATGTACACAGTATGTAGGTAGTGTATAGTGCGTGCTCTTCACTCTCTCCCTGCCCAAAGCTTATGCACACCTGCCCATACGTCCTGTCTCTCTCCCCACCTACCGCGCCTTGCAGATCAGCTATACAGTCAACCCGACCGACGCGAACAAGTTTCCACAGTTGCCATGTCAACTTGCACGCCAGCATACAGCTTTCCATGGGAGGGGAAGGGGGGGGGGGGTTGCG